>JANAVB010036020.1:4995249-5142628 GCA_029216955.1 Iris pallida | reverse complement strand
CTTAGCGATAAATAGCTTTGTCTTATTTGAAGGTTTTCTCGGAGACGGATGCACCTTCTTCTGATATTACTTTGGGGTTGGTTAGTAGCGAGGAGAAAGAGGGCCTTCCGGTGGAAGCATTTGCTAAAGTGCAAGAGATATTCAACAATGTTGATTTGCTAGACACAAAGGCAGATGCTGCACTTCACGTCCTTCAGAAAATAACTTCATCAAATGGTATTCATGAGAAGCTGGATTTAGTTTCACCAGAGAAAATAGATATTGATCTCACCCCACTGCTATCAAGTCCTGACATGCTTAAAGAGAGAGAAGAAATGGTTGAAGTAATTGATAGAATTAGGAAGCCATCACCCTCTCCCCAAAGAAGCAGCCTGCTTTTTCTCTTGAACAATCTCCTGAGACAGATGCTAAGAGCCAAGCTGTTAAGCACCTAGATATACAGGTTGCGTTGCAACGTCCTTCCCGAGCTAAAATAATATCCCAATCCTGGTCGCATCATGTTTCTTCTTGCAATTCTTTGCAGGGGCCACCTATACCTGTTTCAAGATATAACAGCGCACCTTCAGCTCTTGGTATTACAGCTCTACTACATGATCATGCTGCATTTGGAAGTTTCGGGAAAATGTCTCCATCTACTCCTTCCTTATCATCTTATGAGTCCAAGATTGCTTCACCACTGCCTCCATTGACACCAGTACCTTCTCCTGCAAGTTCTACTGATACAACTCCAGCGGCCTTTTCACCTCATCCCCGTCCTCCTACTACTACGACAAGTATTCCTTCTATAGGAGCAGCAGCACCACCAGTAACACCACCAAGATCAGTAGGCCCCCACCACTGCCAACGTTGCGCCACTGACACCACCTGCATCAACAACAAAGCAAATACTGCAACCACGGACACCATTATCACCACCAAGTAAGGAACATTTAACATCAAAGCTGGTTAAGGGGCGACCAAATTCTGTTCCTGTTCCCCTCCCCCTCCTCCTCCCCCTTCCTACCAAGGGTCATCATTAACTACAATCTCTCCGAGCTCCAATGCAAGTACTCGGCAGCCTTCAGGTAGCAACCCCCTCCCCCGTCTTTTGTTGCTTCATCTGTTCCCTCTCCTCCAATTCCACCTATGAAGAAGACAAATCCTCCTCCACCACCCCCGCCTCCGGTTTCTTCATCAGGTCCCCCTCTCCCACCTCCACCTATGAAGAAGTCATGTCCTCCTCCACCCCCACCATTACCTTTGGTTGTTTCATCAGCCCCCCTCCCCCACCTCCACCGATGAAAAGTTCTATTGCACCTCCCCCCCGCCCCTCCATGTCGAGGTCCCACTCCACCACCACCAACACCACCACGTCAGCTTTTATCAATACATTCTAGCTGTCCTTTGCAGAAAGTACCTAATGTGCCACCGGTGCCTCCTCCTCCTCTAACTACTGGTTCTCAAAGGGGATCAGGTGCTCCTTTGTCTCAACCTGCTTCTTTAGGGATTAAGGGAACAAGTCGTGGGGCGGTACCTCCATCTCCCCCCAATGGGCTGAATACCGCACGGGGTGCTTCATTGGCTGTAAAGGGACACAGCTTGAACCGTACAAGTTCTCCACAATCTACCCAATCGTCATCCAGGAAAACTTCTTTGAAACCGTTGCATTGGGTCAAAGTAACAAGAGCGATGCAAGGAAGTCTATGGGCGGATACACAAAGATCTGATGAAGCTTCCAAGTATATTTCCTGTACCTACTTTGATGGTTCAAATATATGATTTTGAAGATTGTTCATCCATCAACTGAATTCTTTCTTTTCTAGGGCCCCAGAGTTTGACATGTCTGAACTTGAGAGTCTTTTCTCAGCAGCCATGCCAAATTCAGATCGTGGATCAGCTGATAAGTCCAGTGGACGTGCATCCCTTGGACATAAATCTGATAAAGTTCATTTGGTAAATGACTCCTTCATTTGTAAAGTTCTTGTTACATGAAGATTTTACTGATCATGTTTTCTCTTATCCGACTTGATTTTTCCTTTTGACATATCTTGCTTTCGTTGTGCATTTATGAAACTACTTTTTAGCTACTAGTATTAGTCACAAAAATTATGCTTATGCTTATGCTACTATAGTTGTATTATCCTGGTTTGAACTAGGCTAAGGATCTTTAACTTGCTTAACAACACACCACAAATTTGACTTTTGTAACCATGAAGTCTCTGGGGAAACACAAAAAGTTCCAAGAAACTCTTTAACACTTTGATATATTGAGAAATTGGCTTAGCTCTAGGGTTGCTATTTTCTGTACCAAGGTGATTCTCCACAATAATTCCACTAGTTCCTGACAGTTGCCTGTAATGTACTTGGCTAGCAATTACTATTTTTGAGTGCATGCTCAGCAGCCTTGTTGATTGAAGCTGGCACAAGTCAGTACACCTTCTGGACCCACCAGATAAGGTGCTTACTTTAGTTTTTTTGTTGCGACTCTTTGTTAAGGACCCAGTTGAATTTAGTATATGAAGTTCATGCAGAAATGAGAATTTTCTTGCTGTGTGTTCTGATTAATATGAAATGGAAGGAGAAACATTGTTAGTAACAACTTTAGGCAATAAAATTGTAGAAAATAATGGTTGGATGATTTTATTGATGGACTACTTCACTACTTATAGGGAGTCTAGCTCCTCTACATACTACATATTCCGATGTGGGACTAAAAGTCCCTTATTGATTCTCAACACTCCCCCTCAAGATGGGCGATAGATATTGATCATCCCCATCTTGTTACATAGCTTCGACAAACTTAATGAACTAAGACCCTTAGTCAGACAGTCTGCAACTTGTTCTTCTGAGCGGACATGGTCAATCTTCAGTATCCCTTGTTCCAGCTTCTCCTTGATGAAGAATCGATCAATCTCGATGTGCTTCGTTCTGTCGTGCTGAACTGGATTGTTAGCTATACTTATTGCAGCTTGACTATCGCTCAGAAGACGCAATGGTGCTCCCTTATCCAGCTTCAACTCTGTCAGCAATGCTTTCACCCACAGCAACTCTGACACTCCCAGAGCCATTGCTCTGTATTCTGCTTCAGCTGTCGACCGTGCTACCACTGACTGTTTCTTGCTTCTCCATGAGACCAGATTTCCTCCTACAAAAACACAGTATCCCGTGGTAGACATTCTGTCGTCTATGCAGCTCGTCCAGTCTGCATCACAGTATCCCTCAACTTCTATGCGTCCATTCTTCTTGAACCATAGCCCCTTTTCCGGCGTTCCTTTCAGATATCTCAAGATCTGAAATACTGCTTCCATATGACCCTTTCTTGGATCATGCATGTAGCGACTCACTAGGCTCACCGCAAATGAGATATCAGGGCGAGTGTCCCAGATAAATTAATCTCCCTACAAGTCTTTGATATCTTTCACGATCAACAGGCTCTCCTGCTTCTGCTCCAAGCTTACTCTTCCGGTCAATTGGAGTAACGGCTGCTTTGCATCCCAGCATCCCTGTCTCCTTCAGCAGATCTAGTGCGTATTTTCTTTGTGATAGAACAATTCCCTGTTCGCCTTCACACACTTCGATACCTAGAAAGTACCTCATCGCTCCTAAATCCTTCACCTCAAACTCCTTTGCGAGTTTTGACTTCAGCTTAGTGATCTCGACTTCATCACCACCTGTGATCACTATATCATCCACATATACAGCAAGTATAGTGATGTGGCCTCTTGCATGCTGGAGGAAGACCGTATGATCTGCATTTGTTTGACGGTATCCCATGCCTGTAACAGCCTTTCTGAATCTGTCAAACCAGGCTCGAGGAGATTGCTTGAGCCCGTATAGCGACTTCTTCAGTTTACACACCCTTCCTTGCGACGTCCCTCCGTCTGATTCCGTCGCGTAGCACCCTGGCGGGAGCTCCATGTATACTTCTTCTTGCAGGTCCCCATGAAGAAAGACATTCTTCACATCCAGCTGGTACAGCTTCCACCCATAGTTCGCTGCAATGGAGACCAGAGTTCTCACGGTGCTCATTTTTGCTACTGGGGCAAACGTCTCATCATAGTCTATGCCATATGACTGTGAATCCTTTTGCAACCAACCTCGCCTTGTACCGCTCTACTTTTCCTTCTGGCATCTCTTTCACTGTGTACACCCATTTGCATCCCACAGCTTTCTTTCCTTTGGGTAATGGAACCAGCTCCCATGTCTTATTTTTCTCCAGTGTCCCAAGTTCTTCCATCATTGCAGCTTTCCACCTCGGATCTTTCTTTGCTTCCTGCCAACACTTGGGCAACAAAGTAGAGTCTAACGATGCAATGAAGGCTCGATAATTCGAAGAAATGTTAGAATAAGACAAGAAGTTGGCAATGTCATGTTCGTAATCATCAAAACGAGCATGAGCCTTACCCGCATTGATGCTAGAAGATCTCCTTAAGGGAGCAATAGGTGGTGGAGAGATCATACCATCCGAGTCGGAGAGATCCGCATCAGAATTCGAGTGATTCAGTGCGGGGGCAACATCTTCAGGAGTTGGAGCAGGAGTAGACGAGGGACTTGGTACAGTAGGCACAGGGCACGGCATAGGCACAGTACTGGACTTCTGTTGTCTCCTTCTGTAGATTTGGAGCTCCTTTTCCCTTGTCTGCTGCTCTCCCTGCGTAACATATGTATCTTCTTCTTCATTCTCTGTATCTGAGTCACTGTGCTCTCCCCCTTTCGTCCAGTTTTCTACAATCGGACACGGAACCGATCCGACGACCACATTTGGGCTTATTATCTCCCCCTCACATCTAACACCATCTGTGTTAGGTGTGTCACCAAATGCTGAACCTTCATCCGAACCGTAGTATGGTTCGAGTTCTCTGAATGTAACGTCCATGCTTACAAACATCTTCCGCTCGACTGGACTCCAACATGCATATCCCTTCTGAGTCGTCGTGTAACCAACAAAGACACATTTAACTGCCCTAGGATCCAGTTTGCCAACGCCTGGCCTATTATCTTGGACAAAGCACACACATCCAAAAATTTTCGGTGGAACAGTGTATGTAGTTGCCCCAGTAAGCATCTCCAACGGTGTCTTCCAGTCCAATACTTGAGATGGCATTCTGTTGATGAGATAAGAGGTCGTCAATATAGCCTGCCCCCATAAGTGTTTTGGTACATTCATAGTCAGCATCATCGTCCGTGTGACTTCCAGCAGGTGTCTGTTCTTTCGTTCCGCCACACCATTTTGTGCCGGAGTATAAGCACATGAAGTTTGATGTATTATTCCATGAGTGAAAAAAATACTCAGCAACCTGCTTATTAGTATACTCCGTCCCATTGTCAGACCGAAAACACTTAATCTTAGCGCCATATTGTGTTTTCACCCGTCGATGAAAGTCCCGAAAGGTCTCAAGGACGTCACTTTTATTCTTCATAAGGTAGACCCATGTCACGCGGGTATAACAGTCAATAAAGGTGACGAACCATCGAAAGCCGTTAATTCCGGTTGTAGGACAAGGGTCCCATACGTCCGAATGTATCATGTCAAAAGCAGCTGAACTCCTATTTCCCGAGCTCACATACGAGCTTCTGGTATATTTTTCCAACTCACAAGCAGTACAAAATAACTTCTCTTTATTAGCCCTTTGATATAAGGACGGATACATTCGACTAATAACTTGAAAAGAGGAATGACCGACACGTTGATGGTGGAAGTAGCAAGTCGGCTTCAACACTGCGACATGAAGCTTCTTGTGGTACGTCTGCTACCAAGGATGCCAATGCGTTGTCCAGTCCAGTCCTGTCTAAATACCACAGCCCCTTATGCCTTGTGCCAGTCCCAAGTCGTCGTCCTGACCCTTTCTCCTGAAAAGTCACTGTAGGAATGTCAAAGGAAACAATATAGTTAAGATTAAGTATAATGGCACTAATTGATAGAAGGTTGACAGGAAAAGACGGAGCATGTAAGACATTGGTTAGAGTGATGGAAGGGGTGCATGCGACAGTGCCTTTACCCATTACAGGGCTGGATGTACCATCAGCGGTCTGAATACTCTCCGACAACGGTAGGTGAGTATAGTCCAGAAACGCACCACGGGATCCCGTGACATAGCGAGATGCCCCAGAGTCCATAATCCATCCCGGCTGATGGACAGATGCAAGAGCACGTGCAGAATTACCGGTGCTGGTTTGGGCAAAGCAAGTGATGTGATCTCCCGAGGTAGAAGACGCCCCAGGACTGTCGGCCGAACCCAGCTTTGTGCCTCGCAACTTCTCAAGGAACTCCCGCTCAAGCGGGGTTATTTCAGCCAGTTGATTCTCTCCCCCTTCCTCCGCCAGATTAGCTTTGTGTCCGCCCCTTCTACCAGCATATCCTCCTCTACTATCACGTCGGCCTCCACGACCCCGTCCTCGATCATTAGACCGATTGCGTAAGGGTTTTGGACAAAATCGGATGTAATGTCCGGAGTCACCACAATTGTGGCAAACACCACCCACAGATGGAGGTTGATTGAAGGCAGCAAGGACATACTTTTCAACCGCGGCTTGCTCTCCCTGGTAGGAGCCCTTGTTGGGCATCAACTTCAGTCGAGCTTCTTCCTGTGTCATGACGGCTATAGTCTCTTCCAAGGTCGGAAGGGTGGGTTGGGATAGGAGGATATTCCGTCTCTGCTCAAATACAGGGTGTAGTCCCTTCAGGAATTTCATCATACGCTGCCGCGAAATATAAGCCAGGAACGTCTGAAAGTACTTCGCGAATGCCGGTTCGACTTGTGCATCTTCCATCCCAAGAGGATCATAATGATCCAGATCAGACCAGTACTTCTTCAACAGGGCTGCGTACCCAGAGATGGTACGTTCGTCTTGGGCCACCCTATCGAGTTCATCTTGCAGTTGAAAGACTCGCATAGGGTTGCCTGAGCCGGAGTACATATCTTTTAGAGTTCGCCATATATCAGCAGCAGCCTCCATTGCCTCGACAGTGCCCGACACCTGGTCGGTTAATGAGGCAGTCAACCACCCAGCCATTACGTTGTTGACAATCTCCCAAACAGCAAACTCCTTTGCGGAGTGATCGGCTGGCGCCTTGGCTTGGCCAGTGACAGCCAACCAAGCCACGTCCCTTCAGCGTCCGCATCGCCTGCCGCGACCACTTCAAGTAGTTGGACGTTCCTTCCAACTTCGTCTCCAGCTTCTCCAATTTTCCCATTTTGTAAGGTGATGGATCCACATCAGTATGGATCACACGTGGGGTTGCCTCGATTAATCTTTTTGATAAGATGTCATCAACCAAGGCCTTCATCTCTTCGGCCGTCAGTTTGCCACTGATCGAATCCATGGCTTCTTCAACTGTGAACCCTATTCGTCGTCTTCGGCGTCAGAGTCGGCAACTTCCCCAACTTCGTCGTCCTCTTCGTCTTCGTCGTCTTCTTCGACGTCACAGACTTTACGAATACGCTACTAACGTGGCCAGCACCGGCGCGCGCATGTAAAGTGAACACGTCAGGTCACCAGAGAAGACATGATCAGTCTCTGTAGAGATCCCGATGTGAAGAAGGAATAACAAATAAAGCATTTGTTAGTTCCAAACGGCGTAAGCGAGGATCAGAGTTGGTGCAAATAAAGTATTTGACAACCGTCTGTCTTCGAAATACGCCGTTTTTTTTTTCCAAAAAAAAGGGAGTACGGCTAGGGTTTGTAGTAGATGGAAAGGCTAGGGTTAGACATGGTGGTGGCTAGGGTTAGGGTTTGGGAAGGGGGGGGGCTGCCGATGGTCGGGGGGGTGGGGGGGTCGGGGAGCTGCTGCGTCGGGGGGTGGGGGGTGGGGGGGGGGGTCGTGGAGCTGCTGCGTCGGGGGTTGGGGGGTCAGGGGGTCGGGGTCTGCTGCGCAGGGGTGGGGTGGGGTCGGGTCGGGGGGGCTGCTATTTTTTTTTTTTTTTTTTTTTGTGGAGAGAGAGTTATGGCTCTGATACCATGTAGAAAATAATGGTTGGATGATTTTATTGATGGACTACTTCACTACTTATAGGGAGTCTAGCTCCTCTACATACTACATATTCCGATGTGGGACTAAAAGTCCCTTATTGATTCTCAACAAAAATATAAGTTACAGTCGAGATTGATTTTATGCAGTAACCTATAAGGTATGGATGTTGGATCCCTTATTATTCTGTCAAGATTTTTTATTTGTGGTTTTTTTGACATGAGTTGGATAACCATTCTTATGAGGTTCTTCCAATATATTTCCGTTACTCGCTTGAAATTTCAGAGAAGTAAAACTCTATGTAAAGTTAATTCTAGATGCTTTTCTTGTAACAGAATAATTTTGTGGATAATTGTTGCATATGATGTCTTGCAGATTGACCTTAGACGTGCCAATAATTGTGAAATCATGCTTACGAAGGTTAAGATGCCATTAGCAGATTTGATGGTAATGCATGAGTTCCATTTGTACTATGCACAGTTCAATAAATCTTGATTTTGGAGGTCGCTTCTAGAAATTGTAATATGGCTTTGTTCATGTTTTTAATATTTTTACTGGATTACTGATAAGGGATCAAATCTAGCATACTTATGGTGGAGACTCGAAGTAGGATGGTTTGTCTATCTTTGGACATGAAGAATCCTTTTGGATGTCCACTATGTCTGACATGCATGAATACACTCTCAAGCATACACTCGCATTATCTCCATCTTCTAATTGATCAAAAATTATTGAGTTTTCTTGTTCCTACTCTCTTGTGTTGCAGAGTTCAGTACTTGCTCTAGACGATTCTCTTTTAGATGCTGATCAGGTTGATAATCTCATAAAGTTTTGTCCAACAAAGGAGGAAATGGACCTGCTCAAGGTATATGTTATATGGTTGCATCAGATACTTCAGTCAAGTAATAATTTGTTATATATCTTCTTGCCAGCTTCTTTCTGTATATGGACATTCTTGCATAAGTTATTAGCCTCACTTTCTTCTCGTATGTCCATTGTACATTACAAATTTCAGGGTATCAATGGAAAGAAAGAAAACTTAGGGAAATGTGAACAGGTCAGTAATGGCTTGTACCTTTCAATGTAGCTTGTATCTTTCTCATCTTCCTTGTTTTCTTTCTGTACTAATGGAACCCAGTAAAAGAACTACTGGAAACTTTCCTGTAACCTATTGGTTGACTGATAGCAGTAACCCGAGGAAGACGGACAATGCACATTTGTGCTAATAGTCCAATTATTGACATACACTGTTCCTGATTTTGCCTACAGTACTTCTTAGAGTTGATGAAAGTACCACGCGTGGAATCCAAGCTTAGAGTCTTCTCTTTTAAGATTCAGTTCCGTTCACAGGTTTGAATTTTTTACAGTAATTGTGTTTTCTTTTGATACTTATTTTGCTCTATAATGGTGTACTTTCTTTCTTGAATTATTGACCAGGTTGCTGATCTGAGTGGTAACTTGAACATTGTAAATTCTTCCTCAACAGAGGTAAATTCAAAGTTAAAACTTTAGCCATCGTGTTTAGCTTTATGAGAGAACCCACTGATCATTAATGTTGCACTATCAGATTAGAAATTCCGCAAAATTGAAAAGAATCATGCAGACCATCCTGTCCCTTGGAAATGCATTAAATCAGGGAACTGCCAGAGGTTAGTCAACATCTTAGTTATATATTCCTAATATATGCAGATCTCATGTTTTTTGTTATAATCGATGCCTAAAGAACCCACAGGCTACACAGTTTAGTTGTTGAGACTTGAGACCTTTTGTAGGGCTAGGCTTGTCCTTAATTCCAGATCTTTAGTGACTATTCCTTAAATCTCAGAAATTAGATGCCTATGTAAGGAAGAATTGCATATGTTATGTCTAAGTATTATTTTTTATGATCTTTTCGTGCCCTCATGAAAGGCATTACTAATAGTAATAGTTGATATTTTCCGTCGCAATCAAACATGCTTAAGCCTTAAAGTATCAGAGCGTGGTTTTTGGAACTTGACCATATAGTCATCAGAGACTTGTCGTATCAGTTTCTTCCAAGGTTCAAAAACTTGGTTTCAAAATTGTCGCCAGACTTCCTACTAGTGTCATGTCAGTAGTTTTGGCAGTTTTAGTGATTTCTCGCTGGAGTATTGGGGCCAGAATCCTCACCAGTAACATGTTTACTTGAATGATTCTGTCATATAGTACGCAAATTGTTTGCTTGAGCTACATCTACTAAAGCCAACCAATAGATATGCAAGCTTTAAAAGTAATGGACATCTCTTTCGGGGAATGGATAGAACATTATCTGAAGGAACACAAATACCCCATAGAGTATCACATCGAGGAATTAGAAGAAGAATACTTATTGTATTGCGTTTCGGTGCCCTAGGAAAATTGATTCAAATTATAGTAAACTTATTAAGATACAAGAAATGTTTGTAAATAATAGATTGTTATGTAGTTATGTGCTGGTTTAATTCCTTTTAAGAGCGGATTCAATATTAACCAAGTAGATTATTTCCTTACTAGGAAGGCTAATAGACTAACATGCAAATATTGCAACATTATGCCACGAGTGAGCTTAACCACTCAACATAAGTTCATTGTCTTAGATATTAGTATTAGGAAATGGAAGCCAAAGAATAAGATAGACGAGACCAAGAATGAAATTTGAGAGGAGATGACATTGGAGAAAGTGATAAAGGAAGGAAGATGGAGCATAAAAGAAGATAACAAAGGTATGTGGATATGCCAAATTGCATCAAAAAAGTAGCAAAAGAGATTATAGGAGTTTCTTAAGGCAATGGTCGAACTTCTAAAGAAAGTTGGTGGTGGAATGAGAAAGTTCAAAAGTTAATCAAGGGCAAACGAATTTCATATAAAGATTAGCAAAAAATGTAAATGTGGAAAACTTTTGAGAGATAGAAACTAACAAAGAAGGAAGCTAAGAAATCACTTAGTAAGCTAACTCTATAACTTATTATAATTCGCCTAGGAGTTTAGAAACTAAGGAGGGTGAAAAAGATAGTACAAGCTTGCCAAGAGTAGGGAAGAGAGCAGCTTGCTAAGAGTAGGGAACAGAGCAGTAGAGACCTGAATAATGCTTAATGTATCAAGAGTGAAGGCCAAAAAGTATTAGTAAAAAATGATATTAAAGAGGGGTAGAGGAGATGTTTTGGTAAGTTATTTCAATAGGCCAATATAGAAAAACGTAATTTGGATATAAAGTTAGTTTAGGATAGGTCATTTAGCTATGGTCTTGAAATTAGGAATTCTAAAGTTAAGGATGCTTTTAAAGAAATGAAATATAGAAAAGCGGTAGGATCTGATGATATTCCTATTAAAGTTTCAACATATTTTGGTAAGAAAACATTGACGTGACTTATTAGTTTATTCAACAAATCCGAATGAATAAGAAGATGCCCGATGAGTAAAGTAGAATTAGTACCGGTATATAAAAATAAGGGAGATTTAAGTCGTAATAATTATTGAGGAATTAAGCTTATGAGCATATAGTGAAGTTATAGGGGAGAGAGCAGCTGAGCAAAGATTAATAGAAGAAACTATAATTTTGGAGAACTAGTTTGGTTTTATTCAAGGAAGATCCATTACGAAAGTCATTTACGTATTAAGAATTTTTTTGCAGAGAAGATTTACATATGGTTTTTATTGACCGGAAAAAACTTACAATAGAGTTCCTAGAGAGATACTATGGACTTTGGAGAAGAAAGAAGTTTCCGGTAGCTATATTGAGACTATTGGGGATAATTAGAGTTACGATGACGTAGGGGAAATCAAACTATTTTTTATCATCTTTGTAGCTTACATCAAGGTTGAACTTTAAGTCCTTACTTTTGTGCTAGTTATGGATGAAATTACTAGGCATATCCCGAGGAGGTTCTATGATGTATGATGTTGTAACTTCATCCAGGACCAGACGTCAAAGAGAAATGAGAGAGGGGCACATTTAGATCAGCAAGACATCTAGGTGTGATACATTTCACTATTTAGGAACAACCATTATCATGATACATAAATTGAGAAGGATGCTATGCATAGAAATATAACATGATGGTTGGAACGAATGAGTGTTTTTGGAGTACTAACATAGAAACTCCTCGTTTTAAAGCCTCATTAAATAGTGTAAGATAAATAATAGATATAGATATATAAAGAGCCTAAGCAATACAAAAAAGTTTAATTCCTAGCGGGGCTCGAACTCGGGTGGCATGAGAAGGACTTTGAGCTCCACTCGGTTGACCAGTAGGTCAGCTCGAGCTTGCTGATTTAGGGTAATTTTCTATTTTATATATGGCTTAATCCCTCTTCCCTAAAATACAAAACAAAAACAATTGGCTCCTGAAGGGTCAGCTCGAGCTTGCTGATTTAGGGTGATTTTCTATTTTATATATGGCTTAATCCCTCTTCCCTAAAATACAAAACAAGGGTTTTGAGCTCCACTCGGCTGACCATTGGGTCAGCTCGAGCTTGCTGACTGAACGGGGTTTCTATGTTATATATGTATTTACATTGCGTAGTGTATGATAATGGTAGATGGGTACCCATCTTCTGTGAGTTTCTATGCAAGTGGCAAGTAACAAGTAATATACTCATATAGGAAAGTAATAATATTAAATTTGTAAAACTTTGTACAGATTTGGCTGTAGGCGGCAGGACCAAATATTAAGTGTCTTTTTGCTAGGCAAGAGAGATCTTTTGATCTTTTGATTGGACATGAGGTGTAGGAATTAATGCTTGAGATTTAATAAGACATATATGTACTAGGGAAGTGTGGACTTTATTTTTTTATGCTATCTAGGGAAGTGTGGACTTCATTTTTTTATGCTATCTAGGGAAGTGTGGGTCTTCATTTTTTTTTTACCAAATGTTTACAACATTACAACCGGCTACACCTCCCCTCTAACCCCCTTACCTATGAGACCCATCCGGCTCTTACATATGGGTCCAACCAGACTGCTAATTTTAGCCGCAACTATCCAAGCTGCTAATTTTAGTCGCGCCTGTCCAGATCGCTATTTTTAGCCTTGAAAACAACTAATTGAGCAGGTAGCATCGGACAGAAAGTCATCAGAACTCTTTTCCTTTAAGGCACCGAGAGAAAAATATAGGTTTGCCAAGGCAGCAACACCCTAGCTTTTAATGTCATATCCACAATCACGTGCAAAGAAGAACAATCATGCGTATAAGTTTATGTAGGTGTATATCAACAATTTGGTAAGAGAACTGACCAAGGTTAGAACAAAAATCAAAAACCACAATATATTAGTTAATTTTAGCCGCGCTTGTCCAGGATGCTAATATTAGCCCCGCCTGTTCTCTTACCTTGTCCAGGATGCTAACAAAAATAAAAAAATGAAGTCCACACTTCCCTAGATAGCATAAAAAAATGAAGTCCACACTTCCCTAGTACATATGTCTTATTAAATCTCAAGCATTAATTTCTACACCTCATGTCCAATCAAAAGATCAAAAGATCTTTTGCCTAGCAAAAAGACACTTAATATTTGGTCTCGCCGTCTACAACCAAATTTGTACAAAGCTTTACAAATTTAATATTATTACTTTCCTATATGAGTATATTACTTGTTACTTGCCACTTGCCACTTGCATAGAAACTCACAGAAGATGGGTACCCATCTACCGTTATCATACACTACGCAACGTAAATACATATATAATATAGAAACCCCTTCAGTCAGCAAGCTCGAGCTGATCCAATGGTCAGCCGAGTGGAGCTCAAAACCCTTTTATGCGACCCGAGTTCGAGCCCCTTCAGGAGCCAATTGTTTTTGTTTTGTATTTTAGGGAAGAGGGATTAAACCATATATAAAATAGAAAACCATCCTAAATCAGCAAGCTCGAACTGACCCACTAGTCAGCCAAGTGGAGCTCAAAGCCCTTCTCATGCCACCCGAGTTCGAGCCCCGCTAGGAATTAAATTTTTTTGTATTGCTTAGGCTCTTTATATATCTATATCTATTATTTATCTTACACTATTTAATGAGGTTTTAAAACGGTTCACTTTTGAGCCGTCTAAGCCGTCATTGTATCATGATACATTTGACTTTTTTAAAAAATAAATATATTTAAATTTGATTCTGAAAACAGTTTTCTGAAAGTTATGTTATAAAGTTGTTTTTTGAGTATTGATATTTTGACTTTGAGTTTGGTTACTTTCATCTGAAAATTAGTTTTGAGAAATAAAATGTGAAAATTCTGTTTGGTTACGTTACACGTACATTTGAGAAATACTTTTTAGAAAAAAAAAAGTTTGAAGATTATGTTTAGTAAAATGCTTTGGTATTGGATAAATATTGGTTAACATTGGCTAGTAACGTGTCATGGTTGGATCCATCGTATCAGTTGGGACGGGAGTAATATTAGTTAGATGTGTGATCAAGAACTATTTTAAATAAAATAAAATTTAGTCAAAAGATATTTTGCAAAATATTTTATAAATAATTTTAGAGAATTAGATTTAAAGATACCTTAGAGAAATTAAATATCCTTGGCTCGCTTGAGACATTTTTTTAATCAAATATTAGTTGTAAATATCTTTTACTGAAAAAGTTAAATATTTTCTCATGTGATTGCAAGTTGCTTAATATTATTAAATTAAGAATTGATGCGTAAGTAATTTTAACTATATTTTTATATCTTTGTTTAATTAGCAAAGATGACAAAGTAAACTAACAATAATTTATGTAAATATGTTTATAAAAATAACAAAATTTAAATTCTTGAAGGAAGAAAATATAAAATTGATAAAACAAAAAATTATAGAAAGCAAATGTTGCCACTTCTAACCTATGAAGGCCCGCTCCTAGTCTAGAAAAGTTGTCAATATTCAAGGTGTATAATTGGTCGGTGGTCCGGGCCTGACCCGGTCAACACCGGCCCGGACTGGATTGGCCCACCAATATAGTGGATCCTATCCGAGTCTATATTTTTGGCCCGAAAGTCCGGTCCGGTCTGACCCGGTTCATGAACTGGTCCGAACCGGTTTAACACGTTGGACCCGAACTGGTCCTATACATTAAAATTAAAAAAATTTATATGGAATGGGTAGGATTCGAATCCAGTATACTTTTTGTATCCGACTATACACACCCCACCAATTACTTAGCACACTCCAGTATATATGAATTAACTCAACACTATTACAAAGCACACCCCACCTTTTAACCATATACCATATTACTACTTAAACGGTCTTGAACAGTTTATATATATATATATATATATATATATATATATATATATATATATATACTCTCTCTGAGTCTCTCTTCCTTTTTCTACAACTATATCCTATGCTTAAGTCCTCTCTGAAATTTGATTCTGGAAACAGTTTTCTGAAATCTATGTTATAAAGTTGTTTTCTGAGTATTGATATTTTGACTTTGCGTTTTGTTACTTTCATCTGAAAATTAGTTTTGAGAAATAAAATGTGAAAATTCTGTTTGGTTACGTAAGTACGTGCACGATCTGATGGTGACAATGTAAGATGTAAATAAAAAACAATAAGTTCGATATAGCCCCCCGTAATAATAGGATTATAAAGGAAAAGAGTTTTGGTGACCTTTCTGCCAACTCTATCCACTCAATTACATTTTAAGTTGAAAGGAAAAATCTATAAGACTACTGTAAGAACTATCTTGCTTTATGGATCTTCGGTCAATGAAAAGAAAATGAGAATGCTAAGATGGATGAGTGAAAGCACACTAAAGGGCTGTTTGGTTGCATAAAAGGGGCAATTGAAAGTGGACTATGAAAGTCCATTTTCAATGTTTGGTAAACATTGAAAGTAGAAATCTAATTGAAAGTGGACTTTCAAATTTCAATGTCATAAAGCTTTTTTCCCCTTCTCCATGTTCAATTTCCAGAAGAGTGGACTTTCAATGATTTTGTATATTAAAGTGACACATAGTTTCAATCATTTTGTATATCAAAGTGACACATTTATGAACCACTTTCTATGTTTAGCAAAATTCTTTTGGACTTGCACATTCTGAAAAGTGCAATTTGTTTTATTTCTGGATTAGCGCTTTTTTCACTTTTCACTTTCACCATCCATTTTCAACTAACCAAACATGCCATAATACATAAATGAGCGTATTCATGGGAAACTAGAGTGGCTCCAAACGAGGACAAGATGATAGAGGTTTAGACACATGCAAGATAGACCAGATGCTTATGGAGAAGAGATAAGACACTAGTTAAAGGAGCGTCTTTGAACTAGATGTAGGCTTAAATGAACATTATTAGAGTTTTAAAGAAGGGTACAGTTTTTGCTGGTTTTATAGAGGAAATGGCCCTTAACAGAGCAGAATAGAAGAAAAAGATTGAAACGTCTAATTGTTGTTGTTTTAGTTTTGTTGAATATTAGCCTATTTGCACGATTTCTGTGAAATTTAACATCACAAATTTATAATAGTTTATCATTCAATTTACAGCATCTGCAAAACCTGAGTACATATTTTGTCCAATTTCATCTGTTTGGGCCAAAATTTCTGCAAAACTCAGCCTGATTTCATCTATTTTTGTGCTGTTTTTGCATGCTTTAGTCTGAACTTCTGCCAATTCCTCAGCCTGCTGTTTTGGGAAGTCTTGGCCTGTTTTCAGGTCAAACAGATGAAACTAACCGGGATTTCCCAAAATGCGTCTGACATTTGTCTTTTTCAGCCGATATGGATTATTGGTTGTTCTTGATTGGATCTGCTCAATACCTCAAACCTGGTTGGATACTGGTATAAGCCAGTTTGTGATATCGGTTTCTAACTCCATCTACTGCTTAGTCATATACAACACCTGCATGAAATTTTGTGAGCATGCCCTTGATAGGTTTGTTGATGATTGTTGCTTAGAGTCCAAAGTGGAACTATTGTCTCCAGGATGCCCAATTCCTCAACCTTAAGAGTTCGAACTCATCTAGTTATTATCCCCTAAACTAGCTTTGCAGAAGTGGCTCACCCTTCAACATATTACATAGCTCTCACAGTCTAGGACCTTCATGACATGGTTGGGGAGGATATGCAAATCACCTTAAAACTTTTATAGCCGACGACCAGACAATGGTGGTTTCAAACTTTTCCCTCTGTCATCTTAACCATTTATTGATGATTTACTCTTTTGTTTTTTCATCATGTGACTTGCCAGAACGGTCCATAAGGAATGGTACATGATCAACCTTAACCTTATAATAGTTTAAGACCTATTAAAAGTTTGTTGCTGGAATTTCTTGTGTTACTATCACCGTATTTGTTCCTAATAGGATTATCTGTTAAGGATGTAGCATCAAAGTTTCAAACTCATTGTCAATGATTGGCGAAGTCGCAGTTGAAATATCCCTTCTACAATTCCATGAGCCTCATTTTCATCCACATGACATGGTAACATAATCAAATTATTGGAACTGTCTTAAACTTTTAATTGAGTCAATTAGTCTTATTATAGATGACAACCTTAAATCTAGTTTGTAGTAGCGTGAACTTTATATTATATGCTTTTGAGGTGTCTTGATAGGGTCATCTTCTAGATGTCTTAGATTCCAAAAGTAAATTGACGACATGTCATCGTAGCCTGAAAGTAGTGAAACAAGATTAAGGATGGAATTTTTTTTCCCTTATTTCCCTATAATAGGAGTACGATCTATGGAGTTCAAGTAAAGTGACATATATATAGGGATAAAATTCATTACAAAGTTAGCTTTAATGAATTGAATAAATTATAGGACCCTTTGGTTCTCTTGGTCTCTATGTTTTCTTCCTCTTTCTTTTTCCCTCTCTTATTCTTATGATTTTTAATAAATGCACATAAAGCCAATTAGATCTTCTAAACCCCCTAGTTTGTATTGTGGAAAATCAACAAATCCATAAGGCACTAAACTTGATATCTGGTGGCTTTATTCTTATGAACTGGGTCATACAATATACATCATGATCTTGGTTGTGGGAGAATTAGAGTAAGACATGAATCTTTAATTCAACAACACTGATAGATAAGGGACTTCGAGATCAATTAACATGTAGATGACTTCTCCATAGGTTCGTTCCTAAACTTTAGTGCTACATGTAAGTAAAGCATGAGTTCCTCATTCTGTGAATAGAGATTATTAATTGAACCTGGGTGAAGCCTTTTGTCTGTTTTTGATGACTACTCGGACTTCGCAAAAATTGTCTTTGGAATGACCTATGTACTATGATAGCCTGAGGACTTGTTTCTTTTCGTGGAGACCAGAAACGAACATTTGTCCCTGGTTTTAGTTGATTTGACTTTACAAACAAGCCAAACTAGAGAGCCACTTCAATTTGGTAAAGAAGTAAGGCATATCTACTATTGGAAGTCCCAAAATGCGGACCTACAAAATCAACTTGTTGGCACCCTCTGGTCATATGTATGACCATATATAGAATCACATGCATGGGCCTTCATCACAATATTGTGGATAAATACATTAGAGATTCATCATTATACAGCCTTTGTAAGTAGCGTTGAAGTGATTACACAACAAAAGTATGTTGATAATTAATTATCAGAATTGTTCCAACTAATTTTTTTTCTATATTTTGGAAATGATTCTTGATTGTCTACATTCTGATAGAAAAAGAACTGTTAATTTCAGTCATAGCCTTCTTATAGTTTATCCCCTTCAACTTCATGGTTATTCAGTGGTCCCATAGTACTCCAGAAGCACCTACCTCCTTCACCCAACCTACTGTAATTTACCATAAAAAATACCATATTGTAAATTCAATAAACATCCTAGTTAGTCTGGCCTTTCCAAGTTATTGATATAAGCAGAACAAAGTACCGTCTTGTATTCCTGGTCATCATTTTGATATATTGCCTCTTTCCCTTCTCATATCCTTGCTAATGCGACATCATGTCTTACTCATGTTTGTTACTATGTGTATTCTGTCTTCATTCTAATATTAATACCTGCTACCTCAACATTATTTATAATGTAAAGCTTCTCCCTGCATTTTCATGCTTTTTCACATTTGCCTTTTGTGGATCTAATCTCTTACTTTGGGACATCCAAGTAATTTGAGTAATTAACTCATGTTGCAGGTTCTGCGATTGGATTTAGATTGGACAGCCTTCTTAAACTCATAGATACACGGGCACGCAACAACAAAATGACCCTCATGCATTATCTGTGCAAGGTATGTTCTTCACTTGTTCAAGGCAATTGCTTCCTTCCAAGATTTTCTTTTAAAATTAATTTAAGTCTATGGATGAGCTGTAGTTCACTTTCAGCATATAGTTGCCTTTGTTGATGTTTTAAAAGAAGCTAAACTTTCCTCTCTTTCCCTTTGTTTGCTTGCAAGTAACGTTTTTTTTTGTTATGTGCATGCATACTGTTTATTCCTCGGTCATTGTTAAGGATGTGTCTGATACTTATCTACATGCAAATGTGTATGTGATGTGAATCGACTCAATCGGTTCACCAATCCCAACAAATAACTAAGAGGAATAGAAATAGAATGATCTTTTATATAGAAAAAGAACAAAACTCCCAACTTTGATGAACGGAACAAAGTAATAAATCCTTCTTCAATGACACTTGCGAGAGTTTTCTCAATACAAGCATAAAAACTAAAGACGGCTAGCCCTAGCTATAAATAGAAAAGGGAAACAAAACCCTAAAGGGATTATTGTGGTGAAAGACCACAATACCCTTTATGACTAAATAATAGAAAAGGCCTAAACAGTGGGCCTGGACCTAAATCGCTCCACGTCTCCTACGACGGTTGTACGTGATGATGGGTGGGCCCACATCAACACCCCCCCTAACAGAGCCACCTTGTCCTCAAGGTGAAAATCTGGAAACTGCGTCTGGAAGCTCGCAGAATCCTCCCAGGTCGCGTCACAGTCTGGCAGGCCGACCCAATGAATCAGGACCTCCTTCGTCTGGCCGGGTCCTCGTCGGATAGCTCGTACTGCCAAGGGCTCTAACTGTACCTCCATGTCCTCCGTGAGCGTCGGAGGAAGAGTAGGGGACGCTGCCTGATCTCCAATCGCCTTCCTCAACTGAGATACGTGGAAGACGGGATGAATCGATGATGTGTCTGGTAGCCCCAAACGATAAGCCACCTGTCCCACCCGAGCCACCACTGGATAAGGACCAAAATATCGAGCCGCCAACTTCTCATTCGGCCTCCTCGCCATCGAGCGTTGTCGATAGGGACGTAGTTTGAGATAAACCATGTCTCCTACCTGAAAGCTGACGTCCCGCCGATGCCTGTCTGCCTGTGCCCGCATCACCTGCTGTGCCCGCAACAGATGCTTCCGCAGCTCCTCCAAGACCCCGTCCCGGGTCAACATATACTCCTCCACCTGCCCTACCGGTGTCTGGGCGTCTCCGAACCGTACCAAGGGGGGTGGGTCGCGACCATACAGCACCCGGAACGGCGTCGTCCCTGCTCGTGAATGGTACGAAGTATTATACCAGTATTCTGCCCACGCCAGCCAACTGTGCCACTGTCGGGGAGAATCAGATGCGAAGCACCGCAAGTAGGTCTCGCCGCTGCGGTTAACGACCTCCGTCTGGCCGTCCGTCTGGGGATGATATGCGGTACTCCTCTTCAGGACCGTACCGTGAACCCGAAATAACTCCCGCCAAAAGATACTCATGAATACCTTGTCCCGGTCCGAGACAATGGATGCGGGTACCCCATGTAGCCTGATCACCTCCCGAAGAAACGCCGTCGCTACAGTAACGGCCGTGTAAGGATGCTTCAGGGGAATGAAATGAGCATACTTACTCAGCCTGTCCACCACCACCATGATCACCGTGTACCCCTCTGAACGTGGTAGCCCGTCGATGAAGTCCATGGTGACATCCTCCCAAACTCGCTCCGGCAAGGCCAGTGGCTGCAATAATCCGGCTGGGGCCATAGCCATATACTTGTGACGTTGGCAGACGTCACAAGCGGCTACCAATCGTGCGACGGCCCGCCGCATCCCGGGCCAAAACACCTCCCTGGCCATCCGCTGATAAGTCTGCTGAACCCCCGAATGGCCTCCCGTCGCAGAACTATGGAACTCCTGGAATAAAACGGGAATAAAGGCCGAAGTCTTCGGCAGCACCACCCTCCCCTGGTAGAGCAAGCGACGACCCGCTAGAGTGTAGCCTGCTGGAGCGCCATCGCCGCCCTCTATCTGCTGCCGAATCTGCTGCAGCTCTCTGTCCTGCTCTGCCTCCTGCAACATCGGCTCCCAATCTCGCCATATAGGGCGTGATATGGCGCCCAGGTCGATCACCTCCTCCCGTCGAGATAAAGCGTCCGCCGCCTTGTTCTCCAGCCCTGGACGGTACTCGATCGTGAATCGATACCCGACCAGCTTGGACAACCAATGCTGATGCTCCTCAGTCACCAGCCGCTGCTCGAGGAGGTACTTGAGGCTCCTCTGATCGGTCCGTATCACAAACTCCCTTCCCAACAGGTAAGGCCTCCACTTCAGCACCGCCAGAACGATCGCCATCAGCTCCCTCTCATAGACCGATTTCAGTCGGGCTCTAGCAGAGAGTACCTGACTAAAATAGGCTATGGGTCGCCCTTCCTGCATGAGTACCGCCCCGAGGCCATATCCCGATGCGTCCGTCTCCACCACAAACGCTCTGCTGAAGTCGGGTAATGCTAGCACGGGTGCTGTCGTCATAGCAACCTTCAACGCCTCAAAGGCCTTAGTGGCCTCTTCTTCCCACTGGAAGCCCTCCTTCTTCAGCTGCTCCGTAAGGGCCCGAGCGATAGTGCCGTACCCTTTGACGAACTTCCTGTAGTAGCCCGTCAACCCCAGGAAGCCGCGTAAGGCCCGTAGTGTAGTGGGCACGGGCCAATCTAACATGGCCGCAATCTTCGTCCTGTCCGCCGCTACCCCCCCCCTCAGCCGACACCACGTGCCCCAGATACTCCACCTGCGCCAAACCGAAACTGCACTTCTTTCGGTTGGCGTATAGCTGATGCGTCAGTAACTCCCGGAACATTATCCCCAAGTGGTCAGTGTGCTCCCCCATGCTTCGGCTGTAGATGAGGATGTCGTCGAAGAATACCAAGATGAACCTGCGAAGATAGGGTTGGAATACCTTATTCATCAATGCCTGGAAGGTCGAAGGAGCGTTGGTCAGTCCAAAAGGCATAACCAGAAACTCATAATGTCCCTCGTGAGTTCGGAACGCCGTCTTCGACACATCTTCCGGCCGCATCCGGATCTGGTGGTATCCTGCACGAAGGTCGATCTTCGAAAAGACAACTGCCCCATGCAGTTCGTCTAGCAGCTCGTCGATCACCGGGATAGGGAACTTGTCCGCGACCGTCTCCTTATTCAGCGCCCGGTAGTCGACGCAGAATCTCCAGCTCCCGTCCTTCTTCACCAACAGTACTGGTGATGAAAAAGGACTCACACTTGGCTGGATCACCCCCGCCTGCAGCATCTCCCGTACCATCCGCTCTATCTCGTCCTTCTGCAGATGCGGATACCTGTAGGGACGCACGCTCACCGGTGCCCCCTCTCCCCGGAGTACGATCGAGTGCTCGTGTCCTCTGATCGGAGGTAGCCCTTGCGGGCTCTGGAAGACCTCGGAATACTGCTCCAGCACCGCTTCTACCTCCCTTGGTGTCTCCCCGTGGGTCGCCTCCTCGCCCGAGAACCCCTGGAGCTCGACCAGGTACCCCTCTCCTCCCGTCTGCAACGTCCGAGTAATGGCGCTGAAAGCCACCATAGAAAAACAGAGAGTCGGATTCCCGTTCAGCACCACCGCCGCTTCGCCCTCCCGAAACTCCATCCGCAGACGCTTCCAGTCCACCTTCATCTCCCCGAGGGTCTTCAGCCACTGGACTCCCAATATGATGTCTACATTGCCCAACTCCAATGGTAGGAAGTCCTCCGTCAGCTGATAGCCCTGCAGTGAGAGCGATACCCCCTTGCAGAGGCCCTTGCTCTCCTCCACCTTCCCGGTGCCCAGCAACACCGTTAACTTCTCCACCGTACTCAACTCTAAACCGAGCCGATCGACCAGTCGTCGCGAGATGAAGTTGTGGGTGGCCCCACTGTCGATCAGCACTGTCACCGTCTGCTCTCCCAACTTCCCTGCCAACTTCATGGTATGGTTCGGGGTAAACCCTACCACGGAGTTGAGGGTCACCTCAGCAACATCCATATGCACGTGCTCCTGCTCCTCTCCAACCTCTGGCGCGACAGCGGTCTCTACCTCCTCGGTATCCTCCTCCTCGTCCGGTAGAATCACGATTTGCAGCAACTTGCTCGCGCATCGATGACCGGGGGTGAATCTCTCGTCGCATCGGAAACATAGGCCAGCCGCCCTTCTCGCCCTCATGTCGGCCTCGGAGAGGCGTCTCCCTGGCACTGCGGCTCCTCCTGTTCCGCCCGTGGGTCTAGGCGGTGGCGGTGCTGGTGCTGGTGCTGGTGCCCCTGCCGCTGGTCGAGGAAGAACTGTCCCTGCCTGGCTGCGCTGTCCCGTCGTACCCCAAGCGCCCTTGAGGCGCTTTTCTTCCGCCAACTTCTCCTCTGCCTTGTGGGCCAGGCGGAGGAGATCTTCCAAGCATCGCGGACTCTGCAGCCTGAGCTCCGCTCGTATGGAGGGCTTCAAACCCTTCATAAACATCCCGATCTGCAACTCGTCCGACACTCCCCGAACGCGTCCAGATAGTAGTTCGAACTTCGCGACGAAGTCTCGAACCGTTCCCTCCTGGCGTAGAGACGACGACTGCTCGTAGAAATCACCCGAAGCTGTCTCCTGGAAGCGGTCTAAAATGTAGCCCGTCAGCTCCGCCCAGCTGCTGAACGGGGTCCTCGCCGTTCTCCACCGATACCACGCCAGGGCCTGGCCCTCAAAATAGATCCCGATGCACCTGAGGACCTCTGCTTCGGTCAGCTCCATGATCTCGAAATAGCGCTCTGCCCGAAAAATCCACTCGTCCGGGTTCTCACCCTCGAACGTGGGCAGCTTCAGTTTCTTCAGCCGGCGATCCGCGCTAAGGTCACCGTGCTGCATATCATCTCGGCCTCGTCCTCCTTCCCAGCGGTGTGTATCTCTCCGCTGGGTCTCGTATGGGCCCCTGTCACCCTCCTCATATCGCTCGTCAGCCCAGATCTGCTCACCCCACTCCTCCACCGGGCCCCTGTAGTCACCGACTGCCCTCGCCCGTGGTGGTCGTCGTGGGGGAAGGTCCCCTCTCTGGAAGTTGGCGGGATCCGCCATTCCCCCAAAAAAATTGCTGCCTCCGGCGTACCTCGCTCCTCCTGGGGGCTCCGCTCCTCCCGTCCACGCCGGGACTCCCGCCAAGCCCCTTCCCGGGTCCGCGAACCTATCTCCGTAGTTCGCAATCATCGTCCGACCCCCGAAGGGGGCCCCAAACCCTAGGGTTTCTCCCGCGCGCGGAGCCGATCCGTCGGGACCGTACGGGTCGCCGGCGCCCGGCCACGGCCGCTCGCCGGCGGCTCCAGTGGCACCGACCGGCCAGGGGTGGCGGTCGGCGGCCGGCAGCGCCCGCCCCCAACGCCCGCGGCCCCGCCCGGGCTGGCGCGGTCGGCGGCGAGGCCCCCGCGTCCGTCTGCCGCCGGCCGGCGCTGCTCGCCGGCCGCCAGGGTCCCGTCCGGCGGCGCTGTGGTGGCGGCGGGTGCGGCCCATCGCCCGTCGGCCGGCCCGCCGCGATCCTCGGTCGTTTCCCCCTCCGTTTGCACAAACCCTAGTTGGTCGCCTAGGGTTTGGGTTGTCGCCGCCTCCGCTTCGCCGCCATTGATCTTGTTTGAGATGTTTTGCAAAAGCATCATGATCGTCGTCGACTCCTTCCGCATATCCCGCATCTCCGTGCGGATCTCTAGGTTCGTGGACGCTTGATCCTTCGCGGCGACCTCCATCGATTTCTTCAAACCCTCGATCTCGGCGGTGAAGTCCTCCCGAAGACCTCAGATCTTCTCATCGATCGTGTTTCTTGTTCCATCGGCCATGGCTCGTAGAAAGCTCTGATACCAAATGATGTGAATCGACTCAATCGGTTCACCAATCCCAACAAATAACTAAGAGGAATAGAAATAGAATGATCTTTTATATAGAAAAAGAACAAAACTCCCAACTTTGATGAACGGAACAAAGTAATAAATCCTTCTTCAATGACACTTGCGAGAGTTTTCTCAATACAAGCATAAAAACTAAAGACGGCTAGCCCTAGCTATAAATAGAAAAGGGAAACAAAACCCTAAAGGGATTATTGTGGTGAAAGACCACAATACCCTTTATGACTAAATAACAGAAAAGGTCTAAACAGTGGGCCTGGGCCTAAATCGCTCCACGTCTCCTACGACGGTTGTACGTGATGATGGGTGGGCCCACATCAGTATGCTTGCTGTACAGAATTTTGTGTAAAATAATGAACTAATCTTGCATACAAATGAACCTGACAGTTGGATTTAATGCGAGAACTTCCTCAACATTACCTTTGATTTCTTTTGCCCCCTTTCGTCAGTTAACCATTAAATTCAAAATATTTTGGATCACCCTTTTTTATCATGTACATTATTAAAAATGTAATTAAAAAGTAGCACAGAGGGATTTCTTAAAAATCATATATTTTTAATGTTTTTATATTATGATGTCTTCTCTTTTACTTTCCCCCCAAACTTTTAACTTCTTAACTATTGGCAGGCAAAAGGAAAAATAAAATAATGTTACAACGGTTACAATTTTCGGGGAAAAATTGAAGGAGTTTCCTGTATGTAATAACCTGGGAATGTTTTAGATTGGTACTAAAGTAGTTGGTATTCAAGAGGTACCTAATGGCAAAGGATAGTTTTTCCTTACCATTTTTGAAGAGAGAGTGAAAAAATCTTGTTCTTCGTTTGTTCATGAGTTTTATATCCAGCCATTTTCCCAATTTGGTCCATAGTGTGCTTGATACCTATCTCAAATCTGTAAAGCTGTCTTAGCAGTAAAGTATGATTATGTTTTGTTGTTGGCTTGTCATGTTTAGTTTCTTGTTTTCTTGTTAATATCTAAGAATTTGATGCGAGACCCTCTCTTCATTTTTATTGTTTTGAGAAAGAGGGAAGAATTTAATTATTTAATTGAAAATTATCTATTGAGAAAGAGTATTTTCCTACGATGGCTGCGTACTTGAACCAGTCGTTTACCAAAATGTTATTGTTGGACACTTGGATACTCTGATTCTTATGTATCCGCTAAATATGTTTTATATATATATATATATATATATATATATATATATATATATATATATATATATATATGACCTCTAGCCTATTGGTTAAGGGAGATGCATGCGGCCCGAGAGGTCAGGAGTGCGAATCCCAGTGGGAGCGATTCCAGAAATAATTTACCTGGTTCCAAATATATATATATATATATATATATATATATATATATATATAGATAGAAAATAATGGTTGGATAATCTTTATTGATGGACTACTTCACTACTTATAGGGAGTCTAGCTCCTCTACATACTACATATTCCGATGTGGGACTAAAAGTCCCTTATTGATTCTCAACACTCCCCCTCAAGATGGGCGATAGATATTGATCATCCCCATCTTGTTACATAGCTTCGACAGACTTAATGAACTAAGACCCTTAGTCAGACAGGCTGCAACTTGTTCTTCTAAGCGGACATGGTCAATCTTCAGTATTCCTTGTTCCAGCTTCTCCTTGATGAAGAATCGATCAATCTCGATGTGCTTCGTTCTGTCGTGCTGAACTGGATTGTTAGCTATACTTATTGCAGCTTGACTATCGCTCAGAAGACGTAATGGTGCTCCTTTGTCTAGCTTCAACTCTGTCAGTAACGCTTTCACCCACAGCAACTCTGACACTCCCAGAGCCATTGCTCTGTATTCTGTTTCAGCTGTCGACCGTGCTACCACAGACTGTTTCTTGCTTCTCCATGAGACCAGATTTTCTCCTACAAAAACACAGTATCCCGTGATAGACCTTCTGTCGTCTATGCAGCTCGCCCAGTCTGCATCACAGTATCCCTCAACTTCTATGCGTCCATTCTTCTTGAACCATAGCCCCTTTCCCGGCGTTCCTTTCAGATATCTCAAGATCTGAAATACTGCTTCCATATGACCCTTTCTTGGATCATGCATGTAGCGACTCACTACACTCACCGCAAATAAGATATCAGGGCGAGTGTGTCCCAGATAAATCAATCTCCCTACAAGTCTTTGATATCTTTCACGATCAACGGGCTCTCCTGCTCCTGCTCCCAACTTGCACTTCTGGTCAATTGGAGTGACTGCTGCTTTGCATCCCAGCATCCCTGTCTCCTTCAGCAGATCTAGTGTGTATTTTCTCTGTGAGAGAACAATTCCTTGTTCGCCTTCACACACCTCGATACCTAGAAAGTACCTCATCGCTTCTAAATCCTTCACTTCAAACTCCTTCGCGAGTTTTGACTTCAGCTTAGTGATCTCGACTTCATCATCACCTGTGATCACTATATCATCCACATATACAGCAAGTATAGTGCTGTGGCCTCTTGCATGCTGGAGGAAGACCGTATGATCTGCATTTGTTTGACGGTATCCCATGCCTGTAACAGCCTTTCTGAATCTGTCAAACCAGGCTCGAGGAGATTGCTTTAGCCCGTATAGCGACTTCTTCAGTTTACACACCTTTCCTTGCGACGTTCCTCCGTTTGATTCCGTCGCGTAGCACCCTGGCGGGAGCTCCATGTATACTTCTTCTTGCAGGTCCCCATGAAGAAAGGCATTCTTCACATCCAGCTGGTACAGCTTCCACCCATAGTTCGCTGCAATGGAGACCAGAGTTCTCACGGTGCTCATTTTTGCTACTGGGACAAACGTCTCATCATAGTCTATTCCATATGACTGTGTGAATCCTTTTGCAACCAACCTCGCCTTGTACCGCTCTACTTTTCCTTCTGGCGTCTCTTTCACTGTGTACACCCATTTGCATCCCACAGCTTTCTTCCCTTTGGGTAATGGAACCAGCTCCCATGTCTTATTTTTCTCCAGTGTCCCAAGTTCTTCCATCATTGCAGCTTTCCACCTTGGATCTTTCTTTGCTTCCTGCCAACACTTGGGCAACGAAGTAGAGTCTAACGATGCAATGAAGGCTCGATAATTCGAAGAAATGTTAGAATAAGACAAGAAGTTGGCAATGTCATGTTCGTAATCATCAAAACGAGCAGGAGCCTTACCCGCATTGATGCGAGAAGATCTCCTTAAGGGAGCAATAGGTGGTGGAGAGATCATACCATCCGAGTCGGAGAGATCCGCATCAGAATCCGAGTGATTCAGTGCGGGGGCAATATCTTCAAGAGTTGGAGCAGGAGTAGACGAGGGACTTGGTACAGTAGGCACAGGTCACGGCATAGGCACAGTACTGGACTTCTGTTGTCTCCTTCTGTAGACTTGGAGCTCCTTTTCCCTTGTCTGCTGCTCCCCCTGCGTAACATATATATCGTCTTCTTCATTCTCTGTATCTGAGTCACTGTGCTCTCCCCCTTTCGTCCAGTTTTCTACAACCGGACACGGAACCGATCCGACGACCACATTTGGGCTTATTATCTCCCCCTCACATCGAACACCATCTGTGTTAGGTGTGTCACCAAATGCTGAACCTTCATCCGAACCATAGTATGGTTCGAGTTCTCTGAATGTAACGTCCATGCTGACAAACATCTTCCGCTCGACTGGACTCCAACATGCATATCCCTTATGAGTCCGTGTAACCGACAAAGACACATTTAACTGCCCTAGGATCCAGTTTGCCAACGCCTGGCCTATTATCTTGGACAAAGCACACACACCTAAAAACTTTCGGTGGAACAGTGTATGTAGTTGCCCCAGTAAGCATCTCCAACGGTGTCTTCCAGTCCAATACTTGAGATGGCATTCTGTTGATGAGATAAGAGGCCGTCAATATAGCCTGCCCCCATAAGTGTTTCGGAACATTCATAGCCAGCATCATCGTCCGTGCGACTTCCAGCAGGTGTCTGTTCTTTCGTTCAGTTACACCATTTTGTGCCGGAGTATAAGCACATGAAGTTTGATGTAGTATTCCATGAGTGAAAAAATACTCAGCAACCCGTTTATTAGTATACTCCGTCCCATTGTCTGACCGGAAACACTTAATTTTAGCGCCATATTGTGTTTCCACCCGTCGATGAAAGTCCCGAAAGGCCTCAAGGATGTCACTTTTATTCTTCATAAAGTAGACCCATGTCACGCGGGTATAACAGTCAATAAAGGTGACGAACCATCAAAAATCGTTAATTCCGGTTGTAGGACAAGGGCCCCATACGTCCGAATGTATCATGTCAAAAGCAGCTGAACTCCTATTCCCCGAGCTCACATATGAGCATCTGGTATGTTTTCCCAACTCACAAGCATCACAAAATAACTTCTCTTTATCAGCTCTTTGATATAAGGACGGATACATTCGACTAATAACTTAAAAAGAGGAATGACCGACACGCTGGTGGTGGAGTAGCAAGTCGGCTTCAACACTGCGACATGAAGCTTCTGGTGGTGCGTCTGCTACCAAGGATGCCAATGCGTTGTCCAGTCCAGTCCTGTCTAAATACCAGAGCCCCTTATGCCATGTGTCAGTCCCAATCGTCGTCCTGTCCCCTTCTCCTGAAAAGTCACCGTAGAAATGTCAAAGGAAACAGTACAGTTAAGATCAAGTATAATGGCACTAATGGATAGAAGATTGACAGGAAAAGATGGAGCATGTAAGACATTGGTTAGAGTGATGGAAGGGGTGCATGCGACAGTGCCTTTACCCACTACAGGGCTGGATGTACCATCAGCGGTCTGAATACTCTCCGGCAATGGTAGGTGAGTATAGTCCTGAAACGCACCACGGGATCCCGTGACATGGCGAGATGTCCCAGAGTCCATTATCCATCCTGGCTGATGGACAGATGCAAGAGCACGTGCAGAATCACCGGTGCTGGTTTGGGCAAAGTAAGTGATGTGATCTCCCGAGGTCGAAGACGTCCCAGGACTGTCGGCCGAACCCAGCTTTGTGCCTCGCAACTTCTCAAGGAACTCCCGCTCAAGCGGGGTTATTTCAGCCAGTTGATTCTCTCCCCCTTCCTCCACCAGATTCGCTTTGTGTCCTCCCCGTCTATCAGCATATCCTCCTCTACTACCACGTCGGCCTCCACGACCCCGTCCTCGATCAGTAGACTGATTTCGCAAGGGTTTTGGACAAAATCGGATGTAATGTCCGGAGTCACCACAATTGTGGCAAACACCACCAACAGATGGAGGTTGATTGAAGGCAGCAAGGTTAGACTTTTCAACCTCGGCTCGCTCCCCCTGGTAGGAGCCCTTGTTGGGCATCAACTTCAGTCGAGCTTCTTCCTGTGTCATGACGGCTATAGCGTCTTCCAAGGTCGGAAGCGTGGGTTGGGATAGGAGGATATTCCGTCTCTGCTCAAATACAGGGTGTAGTCCCTTAAGGAATTTCATCATACGCTGCCGCGAAATATAAACCAGGAACGTCTGGAAGTACTTCGCGAAAGTCGGTTCGATTTGTGCATCTTCCATCCCAAGAGGATCATAATGATCCAGATCAGACCAGTACTTCTTCAACTGGGCTGCGTACTCAGAGATGGTACGTTCGTCTTGGGCCACCCTATCGAGTTCATCTTGCAGTTGAAAGACTCGCATAGGGTTGCCTGAGCCGGAGTACATATCTTTTAGAGTGCGTCATATATCAGCAGCAGCCTCCATTGCCTCGACATTGTCCTACACCTGGTCGGTTAATGAGGCAGTCAACCACCCAGCCACTACGTTGTTGACAATCTCCCAAACAGCAAACTTCTTTGCGGAGTGATCGGCTGGCGCCTTGGCTTGGCCAGTGACATAGCCAACCAAGCCACGTCCCTTCAGCGTCCGCATCGCCTGCCGCGACCACTTCAAGTAGTTGGACGTTCCTTCCAACTTTGTTTCCAGCTTCTCCAATTTTCCCATTTTGTAAGGTGACGGATCCACATCAGTATGGATCACACGTGGGGTTGCCTCGGTTAATCTTGTCGATAAGATATCATCAACCAAGGCCTTCATCTCTTCGGCCGTCAGTTTGCCACTGATCGAATCCATGGCGTCTTCAACTGTGAACTCTATTCGTCGTCTTCGTCGGCGTCGTCAACGTCGGAGGCGGCCACTTCCCCCACTTCGACGTCTTCGTCGTCTTCTTCGACGCCACAGACTTTACGAATGCGCTACTAACTTGGCCAACACCGGCGCGCGCATGTAAAGTGAACACGTCAGGACACCAGAGAAGACATGATCAGTCTCTGTAGAGATCCCGATGTGAAGAAGGAATAACAAATAAAGCATTTGTTAGTTCCAAACGGTGTAAGCGAGGATCAGAGTTGGTACAAATATAGCATTTGGCAGCCGTCTGTCCGCAAAATACGCCGTTTTTTTTGTTTTTTTTGTTTTTTTTTGTTTTTTTTGTTTTTTTTTGTTTTTTTGTTTTTTTTCTTTTTGACGGCTAGGGTTAGGGTTAGGGTTTGGATGGGGCTGCTAGGGCTAGGGTTAGGGTTCCATGTCAAGAGAGGCTAGGGTTAGGATTTCCATGTCAAGAGAGGGAGAGGGAGGAGGGGGGGGGGGGCGGGGTGCTGCTGGGAGGGTGCTGGAGGGGGGGCGGGGGGGGGGGTCGGGCTGCTGCGGGGGGGTCGAGGGGGGGGGGTCGGGGGGGGAGTCGGCTAGGTTGGTGGAGCGGCTAGGGGGGGGGGTCGGCTAGGGTGGTGGAGCGGCGAGGGGCTGCTGGAGCTCGGGAAGGGGTCAGCTAGGGTGGTGGAGCGGCTAGGGGGGGTCGGCTAGGGTGGTGGAGCGGCGAGGGGCTGCTGGAGCTCGGGAAGGGGTCGGCTAGGGTGGTGGAGCGGCTAGGGGGGGGGGGTGTCGGCTAGGTCCCGGGGGGGGGGGGGGGGTGGGCGGCTAGAGAGAGAATTTTTTTTTTTTTTTTTTTTTTTTGTGTGTGGAGAGAGAGAGAGAGAGTTATGGCTTTGATACCATGTAGAAAATAATGGTTGGATAATCTTTATTGATGGACTACTTCACTACTTATAGGGAGTCTAGCTCCTCTACATACTACATATTCCGATGTGGGACTAAAAGTCCCTTATTGATTCTCAACAATATATATATATATATATATATATATATATATATTTTTTTTTTTTTTTTTTTTTTTTTGGAACCAGGTAAATTGTTTCTGGAATCGCTCCCACTGGGATTCGAACTCCTGACCACTCGGGCCGCATGCATCTCTCTTAACCACTAGGCTAGAGGTCATTTGCATATATATATATATATATATATATATATATATATATATATATATATATTGTTGAGAATCAATAAGGGACTTTTAGTCCCACATCGGAATATGTAGTATATATATATATATATAATTTTCCTCTGAAGGCTGCATACTTCAATCAGAGTTGTCCCAGCCTGATATCTGTTGACGACATGGAGATTATAATTGAATTGAGGATCATGCAATTAATCTGTCAGGATCTTCCCACCTGGCTCTTACTAATTCATCTTATTAGTTCTCAAACCTTGTATAATTTTCCTTTTATTTGTTGAGTGCTGCACATATTTTGAATTACCAGAACCTATGGCCATAATGGTTAGGTTTTCTCATTTCCAGAATTATATATATCATTTCCGTGGACCATTTATTAATTCTTATACTTTCTTCTAACCGGCAGGTTCTTGCTGATAAACTTCCAGAACTTCTTGATTTCCCCAAAGATCTTGTTAGTCTGGAAGCGGCTTCAAAGGTCTTTCCAACTTTTGGATGTTAAGTTCTTCATTGCATTGTTAGTTATGAGTGATCGACTGAAACAAGTAATTTGTGTACAGATTCAATTGAAAAGTTTAGCAGAGGAGATGCAAGCAATAAGCAAAGGGCTAGAGAAAGTTGAGCAGGAACTAACAGCATCTGAAAATGATGGTCGTGTATCAGAAAATTTTCGCAAGGTATTCATGCATAATCGGGTATTGTTGTGTAAAATGTCTAAGTTGGTTAAAATAATTTAGTAAGGTATATGCAATTTTATAGAGGCAAGGCCTCAAACTCATATGGATAGTTTATTTTTTTTTTATTTTTTTTTTTGCTAGTGATATGATTTGGAAGGTTCGTTTGAATTTTGTACAATTTCAACCTGGAATTGTACTATGATTTAGATGTTTTTTTAACAGTAGATCAATAGATGACCACTTGGTCAGTCATTTAAGCAGGAATAATTTTAATTCTCTGTAGACCTTTTGTATATTTGATTCTATAAAGCTTCTAATAGTTGCCACTTGCAACAGCTGGGTGTCTTGAAAAAGTGATTATGTCTTGGCTAGTTTCTGTACTTAGTTTACTAATTAGAATGACTTATTTTATTCATCATATATGAATATATTTTACAAGTGCTAGTCATGTTAATTTTGCATCAAATAGAAACATAACTTGGTTACCACTGGTATGTTCTTGGGAACTGAGATATAATTTGCTAAGTAGCAAACTGATTTACTTGTTTAAACAAGTTAAACAAAATCATCGTATATTAATTTTTCGTGATTGAGTGGAAGAAGATAAACATGCTTCTCCAGAAATCCATGGTTTCAGTTTTGTAACTTGAACTTTTTACATCTCTCTAATCCTGTGTGTTTCTCAGTTTATTTGATTGAATATGATCTGATCTCTTAATGTCTTCCTGAACCTAAAGTTTTAAAAATGAACTGAAATTGGTTGTTGATTTCTTCTGTGCTTGGTTGCTATGCAGCTGCTATACACATGTTGAAACTTGAAAGAGATGACATGAACAAGAATGGAAAAGCTATTTCATCACTGTTATGTACAACATATGTTGATTTTGTATAGTGTAAGTGCAATGGTATATTTCTGGAAGAAAACCTACATTGACAACAACAAAGCCTTTATCCAAAATTTTGGGGTCGTCTACATGGATCCTTTTCTTCCGTTCAACTCTGTTAAGGGCCATATCATCTATAACTTTAATAAAAAATCATATCCTTTTGTTTAGGCCTACCACTAGTTCTTCGGATCCTTCGACTAATATTTTATCAGTTCTAACCATAGTCATAGGATTCACAACTTTTTCAAAAAAGTCACAAATACAACGCTCATCGAATGTATACGTTAATAGTTCGCTCATTCGCGAAGGGTTCACTCAAGTCAAGAATAATTTGCATTTTATTCACTAATTCGTGACAAGTCATGAATTATTTGTTTGGGCTGGGCGACTAGGCCTTCATCCAAAGACCACAACCATTGGAATCACCAAAGACATATAAGGTCCTCAGCCACATGGGTTACTACTATGTTGCCTCCTCTATTTATAAAGAGCACTCAGCCGTTCCTCTACCCATCCGATGTGCACTAAATTAGTTTGCTTGACAAGTAGAAAACTTCACACCAGTGACTAAATTAGTTTCTCTTGCATTAATTTATTAAAAAGTCTTTATCAAACAACTGGTGTATATATACTTCAGTTTCCTTCCTTTTGTTCATTATAGTCTAAGATTCTAAATGTTGTGTTTGGTTAGAATTTGAGTCCAATTGTAAGTACATGATGGGTACTATTTGAATGGAGATCTTAGACATATAGCTTAATTGTCCAGTTTTCTTTTATAGTTTCTTCACAAGGAAAAGCATATTTGGAGTTTAATAACTTCTATTTTATCAATCTATTCCAAATTTATATAAAATATAGCTATCATATATAGTTTAATTTGTTTGCTTTATCAGAACTTCTACCGAATTTTCTGACTTTTTGCTGAATTCTGAAAATTTCGAACTCGCCAAATTATCCTGAACCCCGAACTTGTGACTATGTTCCTAACTGGTGCATCCATTGTTCTTTGTTACACTCCATTCTTTAATATTTCCTACTACTAGAAAAATATTAGGTACATAGCTATGATGAAAACCTAAGTATCAAGCATAACATAGGAAGATATAGCTAGTATACTATCCAAATGGTTTACTTAGTTAATCAGCGGGACTTGTTTATTTCTCACCTCATCTTTGTTCACAAATACTCGATCAATGCGAATATTCTTGTTTATATAATTGTGCCCTTTATGTCAGACTTTGAAGGAGTTTCTTATAGTTGCCGAAGCTGAAGTGAGAGCCTTAACTTCACTTTACTCTAATGTGGTATGTCTACTATTTTGCTCAAATGAAGCAGTATCAGTGGATTATCTTGAAAATGATTTTCTTGTGGAATCCCAGTACTAAATGAGTAAATGACATGTTTTGCAGGGAAGGAATGCAGATGCTTTAACTCTTTATTTTGGAGAAGATCCAGCTCGTTGTCCCTTTGAGCAAGGTAATAGCAATTTGTTTTGGAATGGTTCAGAAGTTGCCTAAAATTTTGTTATCCCTAGATCCTAGTGTGATTTGATGCGGTTTCGTCTCTTGCAATGGCATGTAATGGACTTTTTAGTCTAGGATAATTTCGGAAAGCAAATCCTGGGTTATATGATCTCAACTGTCGTGATTGAGGTAGCTTATCCTGCCTAGCAAACTGCCCTCCATGGTCTTGTGGCATGCTCTTGTCAACATTTGACTGGGCTGTCCAGGAATTATGCCAACCTAAGGTGATAACATAGAAACTAGAAAGACACTAATAATTATTACAGGTCATCATGAAACCTTCTGAATATAGAGTTTTACTTCATGATATCTATTTCTTGCGATAGCTCACTAATGTTTTTTTTTTATATCGAGGGAAGTATTTACCTACTTTTAGTTTCGGAAAATCATGAAAATAATAAGTTTGGTCTATGCTAAACAACTTATATTTGTGTTTGTGTGCAACTAGTTTTCCTTTCAAACTTTTTAATGTAGCAACAGCTGTTTTGGATACTTTCTACAGTGGTAACGACACTTGTTAACTTTGTGAGAATGTTCATCCGTGCCCACGAGGAGAACAGCAAACAGCAAGAGATGGAGAAGAAAAAAGCACAGAAAGAAGCAGAGAACGAAAAAATGAAGCTCAATGCTCAAAAGAAGGATCCGGAGTTGTTACGTTCTCAAATTAGAAGTACCAGAACTAGGTAGTCAAAATTCTGACGTTACACTCCAACTAACAAAGTCCTGCTGGGAGACGACGAAGTGTTCTCTCCGTTGCCTGCTACCCATGATGGGAGAAAGGCAGCAGGACACTCAAGCAAGGCATGCTGCTTAATTATTTTTTATCAATAGAGCTGACATGATACAAACATCGCAGTTGATGCGAATGAACTCTGATGGACAAGTTATTGTGATAGAAGTCCATGTTAGTTAGAAGGTGATCCATCAAATTCAAAGGTAGGCATCACATCACTAACCACTTTTGTCTATACAGTGCGTGTTTATGATCGTATGATTATGATGGGTTACATCTTGTTATGCAGATAATCTCAATACGGGGATATGAGCAGTAGCGGAATCAACATGGTGGACACACATTGTATAATATTCACTAACCAGAAATTGTAAATAAATGCAAAAAATAGAAAATTGTTTTTTGTTTCAAGGTCGCCAGTTTTCTTATTATCGCCAGTTTTCTTATTATATTTGTTGTACATCTTCCCCACCTGGAGAATCTAATAGACGAAGTTTCATGTGCTTTTATGTACATTTTCCCTACTCTTAAACTTTTTTTTTATGATTGAATACAAATACAAGTATCCACAGTTCCTCGCCGAGATTGTTAAGTTAAATTTTAGTTTATATTGGATTTGAATACTGCATTTATGTGTCATGAGCTTGATATAGCTTTTACTGAAGGTTGTTCCTGCTTGTAGTGTAAGCTCATGTGAAGCACTGAAACGGCAAATTGTCAGCTGATTGTGATATGAATGTACATTTAAAGTTTATGAATGGCTTGGGTTCACTGGTATGTCTGCCCATTGTATGATATCTGCTACCTGTTATGAATCTAAACTTGATACAAATGTTGGTTACATGAGTCTCACCTAATCGTCGCGAATGCTTAAATGACTACTTACTGCCTAATGTTAGTTGCTGCCAAGTTAAAAACAGATTGGAGACTTTTGAGTAGCAAGAAGAGGGGGAGAGAGTTTCCCAACGTTTGGAAATGCCATGAATATATTCAGAATACATCTTCGAGCATGGATAGTTTAAGTCCTAAATTTTTGTAACAAATACAGAAAATGGAGAGGGAAAGTGAATTCTTGGGCCTCGTTTGGTTCGCGGAATCTCCCGGTTGGAAAAGGAAAGTGATTACTTTCCTATGTTTGGGCGTCCAAGGAATTGAGGAGGAAAGGAAAGTGATTCCCAATGGAAGGAAAATTAGGGGGGAAAGTGATTCCATCCATCCAAGGAAGGAATCACTTTCCCACCTTGAAGTATTCACTTTCCTTTCCAAATTCCTTGGCATTGCCAAACATCGGAAAGAAAAATCAATAGGAATTAAAGTTTCCCAAAGGAAAGGAAATGACAAGGAATTGATTTCCTTTTCCTTCCATTCCGCGAACCAAACGAGGCCTTGTGGTGGTGCGTAGGAGAGGAACCTTTTTTTTTTTTTTTTTTTCTTTTCTTTCTATTTTGCTTTCCTTTGGGAACTATTTTTCTTTCGTGCTCGCTTTCTTCGGCAAACAGTAAATAGATAATATTCCTTTCTCAGTTCCTGATTTTCCAAAACAAACCAAACGTGGCCTTACTGTAGCCAACAAAATCATCAATCCCCATGCATCGATCATGTTTATAATGTGCCAAGTTCTGATTGCAACATCTCACCAAATCCTATACACACGTATCTAGCTCAACAACTAAACTTGTGCTTCGAGTTTGTAGATGATTGTTTAAGCCTTATATTAGTATTGACAAGGTGCATATGACAAATAAGAAGGTTGATATAATTTCATATAGACTCCTCAAATTTATGACCCATGAAGCCCAGTCACTATGCAGTGTCGTGTTGTGTTGTGCCAGGGTACTGAAATCCCAAGACACGCTGAAATAAATACCATCACCATGTACTTATCACCGTGTTTTTGTACCATATTCTGTCAGCATTGTCCATGCAAGATATACTTAGTCGATATAATGTCAAGTTATTGTCAGTAAGTTATAACCTTGCAAGTTTATTGTACATATATAATCTTTAAGAGCATGACAATGTGGAGAAAAGCTATCAATTGCTATAATTAGGTCAAAAAATTTAGAGGAACTCATGAGTTCTTAATTTTTAAATTTCCGCCCGAAAAGCTGTTGGATTGATTACATGCATCTGGTCTCTTCATTTTTTTTAGTTCGAATTATTAAATTTCGGCCCTGAAAAGTTATCAATTGAGTCGCCCTATATCCAACGCACCCCAACTAATCTCACACGCGGTTCGAATTTCTAGTTCCGTCCTTGATAATACATCATATCATATAGAGCCATATTTACCAGGGGTGCAACTCTGACGAGTTGGGTCGGACTTGAGGTCAACTCAAGCCCAACCCGATGAATCATAAGCCTAGTCCGAGTCCAATCTTGACCCGACCTCGGGTTCAACTTATAAAGTCCAAGACCAAGTCCGGAGGATCGGGTTGAGTCGGGTTCATCGGATTTATCGGACTCTAATATAATATTTGAAATAACTTTAAACAAAAGTAATATTAAACACATACTCAAATAGCAATCAAGCCTTGATCATTACAAAATACAAACTAAAATAAGATTTAGGATAAGAAGTTAAAGAGTTTGGGTGAAAAAATTTAGAATTTTAAACTATATATATATATGGAAACGGATCGGGATACCCGCCCGCGGAGCCCCGCCGAAGCCCCGCCCCCCCCTGCACCATCGGATCGCGCGGGGCCCGCGTGGGGCCCGCCCCCACCCGCGCGATCCAACGGCTAAGGGGGGGCGGGGCTTCGGCGGGGCTCCAAGGGCGGGGCTCCCGATCCGCTCCCTATATATATATATATATATATATATATATATATATATATAGGGTCGTTCTACAATACATCCGCTGGAAATGGATGTATCGATACATCCGAAATCTGGACCGTTGGATGTTGATCCAATGGTTCGGATTGAATAATAGTGTAGAAACATCATTTAATGCTGATTTAGACTTTTGACCTGTTGGTAACTTGCTTTAGCAGGTCATTCTTCACTTTAATTTTTTCAATGAACACCCTAAATTAATTCATATTTACTCTCTCAAAAGTCCATCCAATTTAATATTTCGTATTATATTTTTTTTGGTTACAGGCCGTCGTGGTGGTGGTGTTGGTGGTTGTGGTGGAAAGAGAAACAGAGATGAAGATGGAAATAAGAATCGGTCCGGATCGCGTCGAACGTCGTCGAGCCCTCCTAGAACAACGAGGAGTACCAGCTGCGCCGTGAAGAATCGGTTCGCTTCCCGTCGGACATAGTCGAAACCTCCTCGAACAAGAAGTATTAGCGGCGCCGCTCTAATTTTACTGTCCATGCCATTGTCAGAAATCTTATTTTTCATCTAATAATTTAATATTTTGTTAATAAAGCTACATGTCACGGTGGTGGTTGTGAACTGAGGAAAACCTGCTTCTGAGGTCGGGCGGATCATCTTGTCACATATTTTTAAAAAAAATCTGTATTGATCGGACGAATTTTTTTTACTTTTCTAATGATAATATTTTCGAAGAGAATATTTTATTTGGACGGTGAACGGCCATTCTCTTTGCTTTTAACACGGAGAATGGCCATTCTCTTTGCTTTTAACACGGCGAATGGACGGAGAATGGCCATTCTCTTTGCTTTTAACACGGCGATTGTACGGAGAATGGCCATTCTCTTTGCTTTCTACACGGCGAATGGACGGAGAATGGCTGTTCTCTTTGTTTTTAACACGGAGAATGGCCATGCTCAAGGAGAATGGCCATTCTCCGTTACTTTAACATGGAGAATGGCCATTCTCCGTTCTTTGAAAACGGAGAACGGACACTCTCTGTGCTTTTAACAAAGTATGGTACATTTAGGACTGGAAATGTTCAAGTATCTCATATTTTTTTCACCAAATATTTACAGTATTTTTAATATCATTTACCATAGTACATTCATTTTATATTAAATTATTTTCAAGATAATCCGAATATCATTTTATCAGGCTTCCACTGTATGGCTGAACAAAATTTCTTGCGAATGTTTGAATATAATTAACCTACTATCAAAGAGAATTTTTCTTACATTACATTATGCCTTACACTGGCATCGACTTCATACTGATGGCATCGATGTACTGATGGCAATAACAAAGGATGAACATGCAGGATTACAATTATGTTTCCGCAATAACAAGGGATGAACAGGCATGATTACAATTTTACTTCAGCAATAACAAGGGATGAACATGCACTGGCATCGAATTCATACTGATGGCATCGATGTAATGATTTTTTACAGAAAGCAAAACACATTACAATCAAATAAAGTTTCAGTGATCCCAGGAATGCATCCGTAATGTGGCCACCTTTAAACCCTAGCAATGCACCCAGGACTCACGAAATCTGTGATGGGCATCTGCAAATCAAAGGAATACACCAAAATATCAATATCATCTATCAAGGCCAACTGCCAACCAAATAAACGCTTCAACCAGAAAATCATAATCAAATTAAGTATACTTCATTCCAAGTCCAATAAACTGCATAATTCACGTTACAGTAATCTGTCCAATCCACGTTAGTAATTCAACATAGAACCTGCATAATTCACAATACAATAATCCAAATAAATATCAGACCTACTCTAAATTCAAGACCATATTACATTTTCAAATCAAATTACGAACTATGCACTGAGTACAAGCGAAAAGTTTAATCTTACAATATTTCAAACACAAAATTTAGTTTGTCCGCCATGACCAACAAATATTCAGAACAATATTACAAGTCAAATATTACTTCCACATTGAAATAAGAGACATTCAAAACTCAAAAGATGAATCTTCATAGACGTCTCCATCTTCATCTTCTTCTTCTTGTTTCTTTTTTTTTCCTACTTCTTCTTTCTCAAAATATCCTTCACCTACACCTTGAGGGACGGATGAAGAAAAATTATAGTCAGTATTGACTCACTTTATAGGTAGAAATGACATCCAGAAACATAAATAGAAGTATCAAAGTGATGGTTAGCATTAAAGTGTCAATGTGCACAGTGTGTATTTTTACATAAGATTTTGGGCTAGCCCCATTTACCTTCTTCACGAGGGAAGGAAAATCTTATTCTTGGTCAGCAAATTCAACCTCTATCTGGTTAATCTTATCCAGTATCAATTTCTGGTTGTCGGATATAGTCTTCATCTCTTTGAAGACATTCTCAAAGTTTGCAGCAACAAAATTGTATAGATCATCAACCCTGTCCTTAGTGTTTTTGATTCCATAAGTTGATGGTTTTCCAGATGTTGATGGTTTGCTTGCAGCTGCTGCCCGTTTTCTAAACATTCGAGTGAAGGTTAGTTTTCTCATGGGGCCTTTGTTTTTAATATAAACATCCCCTGCTAAGCTTGGGACAGAATGTTTATTAGCCATCGAGCATACAAATCCTCCGAAAGGGAGAGCTGTCCTTGCAGTTGGTTTTCCCACGAGATGCATCATTCTACTGAACATGTAGGAACCTATATCCATCCTTTTTTTCTTCCCCATATAATAAAGAAATTTTACTCTCTCGGGATGGATGGAAAACTCATGTCCAGTAGGGTTGAGTGTTTGAGATACGTAGGCATGCAACAATTTATACAAAGTTTTTAATTGATCTTTGTATACATTTTGAGGGGTCTTGGCACCCATTGAAACACCTGTAATCTCATGAATTGCATCCGTCATGGAAACATTATCAATATCTTTCATATCAAACTCAGGAACTGGATCAAATCCATAAAATTCGTTGATGACAGCAGCATTTACCCTAATCAGTTTCCCTCTCAGAAACACCAGTGGTTGATCCTCTTCTTTTTCTTTAATTTCAGCCGGAAGATTTGAGTAAAATTCTCTTACTATTGTTTGGGAGATTTTCTCAAGACAGGATTTGTTCAGTTTCTCCAATTGATAGAATTTCAATATATCCAGGAAAGCTTCGTCTTCGACATCATCCATCTTAATTGATCTTTCAGGCATAACAGCCTTTTTCTTGAAATATTTAATGTATATCTTCTTAGTTTTAGAGTCTTTAAATTTTTTTACCTCCTCTCCAGCCTGGGACTTATCTGATGATTGCTCTTCCTCTTCATTTTCCTCTTCTGATGAGGATTCAAAATCCACAGAGTACGCTGATGACTCTGTATCCGTTGCCACCTTAGCCTTCGCTTGAGTACGCCTTCGATCTTCATAAGTTGAGTCTTCCGACGACTCTGTATCGAAGATAGATTTTCTGGTCTTTGTCGAGCAATGAGTGTTTTTAGCCTTTTTTGCACGTGGCTTGGCTGCCGCCTCCGCTTTCATCGTCGCTGCCGCCGCCGCTGCTTCCGCCGCTGCCCTTTCGGCCTCTGCCCTAGCGACCATAATCTTGGTTTTCGCCGCCCTTGCAAGTTCTGCCCTTCGGGCCTGTATCGCATCCCTTCGTGGATCCTTCCCCTTCGGCGACGGTCGTTGTTTCTTCGGCGGCATTTTGATTAGAAGAGGGTTTGGGAGAGGGTTTGGGAGAAGGAAGAGGGAAAGTTCGACCGTCTTATATGACCTTGGGAAGTGGAAAAAATTAGAATAGTTTTGAGTCTTAAATTAAATTTATTACTATTATTACTAGTATAAGACGGTCGAATTTATTACTATTAAATTTAAAAAACTACTTTCCAAAATTAAATTTATTACTATTATTACTAGTATATATCCATGTGAAATTACTACATAATCCTTTGGGATTTTGATACCTTAATTTTAAAAAATTCTTTTCCAAAATTAAATTTATTACTATTATTACTAGTATATATCCACGTGTTCCGTATAAATTATTGAAAAATTTGGCAGAAAAAACGTGGTGGAAACATATTTATTTAAAAAAATTTGACAACATATTTAAGAATGTGAAGTTTAAGACTCAATATTTCCATTTTACGAATATTTGATTAAATTTTTGAAAATAAGAAGACTATGTACTTGAAAAGAGTAAAATTGAAACAATCAATGTTGTCCTCTATTTTACTTTGTAATCATATTTAAGATGGATTTGACGGCAAGATTGACGCTGGCAGCATAATCAATTCTATGACGTAACAAGTCATTGATGGGGATATCGTCGCTGATATATTGATTTGACGTAAAAAGATTTGTTAATTATAAAGAGCAATGCTATAGTTAGCAAATGGGTGTAAGTTGTAAGAAGGTTGTAAAAGTTTGATTGTAGCCGAAACCAAATTGAGTTAACAAAATATTATATTTCATTAAATCCCAACTTCTTCGCCGGAACATTCTCCAGAGAAGTATACAAGAGGAGGACAAAAAACTGTAAAACACGGAAAAAAAAAAGGGTCTAGCCCTCACTGGCCTCCCGGAGGATCTCCGCAAAGTCCTGCAGGGTGCGCACACCCGCCCTATGGCACAGGCGGCGAAACGCTTCCCTCTTCTCCAGAGAATCCCGTTCCTCCGGAGTGATCGGCAACAGGTCAAAGTTTGGCGCCGGATGAAGAGGTCGAGCGATGACCTCCAGTGACAACCCGCAGGCGGTCAGAAAGTTCGCAGCCGCTGCCAGCCAGTCATGGGCCGGAGGCGGCGCAGAGGGTGCTCCATGCGAAGGGGTTCGGCGACGACTGGAAGAAGGCTCTGGCAATGGTTCCCAACCAGATGATCTTTTTGGAGCCATGTTAAATGTGCAACCTACTCAGATGAATGGGGACCCCTATGTATATATATACACGTTCCTAACCGACTCTTCCTATTCCTTATTGGAAGTTGGGGGAGAAAACTTTAATACCGAAGGGGGTATCAAAGTTTTGATACCCCCTATGTATGACATGTGGGTCCCCTCCCTCTTCGTAAAATGTGTAAACATATATATATACATAAATATTGAGGGTTGTGAATTTTAAATAGTTTGGCTGTTTAGTTTTGTTTTGAATCTATATAAATTGGTTTTGAAGGCTATGAATTAGTTTGGCTGTTTGGCTGTTAATGGCCATTCTCCGTTCTTCTAACACGGAGAATGGTACATTTAGGACGGAGAATTGTACATTTAGGACGGCGAATGGTACATTAGGACGGAGAATGATAGATGTAGGACGGAGAATGATAGATGTCGGACGGAGAATGGTCCATATAGGACGGAGAATGGTACATTTAGGACTGTTGTGTAGGGTTGTGAATTTTAAATAGTTTGGCTGTTTAGTTTTGTTTTGAATCTATATAAATTGGTTTTGAAGGCTATGAATTAGTTTGGCTGTTTGGCTGTTAATGGCCATTCTCCGTTCTTCTAACACGAAGAATGGTACATTTAGGACGGAGAATTGTACATTTAGGACGGCGAATGGTACATTAGGACGGAGAATGCGGAAAGTTGGACGGAGAATGATAAATGTAGGACGGAGAATGGTCCATATAGGACGGAGAATTCATTTTGAATAAGGTAAAATCTGTGTTGGGAAATGGCGAAATCTCTTGGATATGATTACACTGAGATGTTGTATTAATGGTAAAATCTGTGTTGGGAAATGTCGAAATCTCAGAAGTGAGCCGTCTTCGGCGTCATTATATCACAGTCCATTTTATTTATAAAAAAATAATCATGTTAAAAATTAGTATTGACAAAAGTAAAACTTGCTCAAAATGGAGAATCGAACTCATAAAAAATATCTTGCATGTAGACTAGTGAAAAATATATACTCCTCCTTCCCAAAAATATAGTCTCACTTTCCTTTTTGGTTTGTGGAGTAATTTACAATTTTAGCCTTATTTAAACTGCAATTATATCAAGATAAACTCTACAATTCTCTATGCATTTAAGAGTTGTATTTTGAAAATATACTTGAGCTCTAATGATGGATACTGAAAAGACACTTTAGTTTATATTGCCTCCAAAATTCAAACTAAAATTTGCCAAAATATTGTCTCCAAAGTTTAATGGCATTCATTTACCCAATTAGAGATCACAATAAGTACAAAAGCAAAATTCAAAACATCTATAAGGGGCATATTGGAGAGATTTTGTTTTGTTGGACATATTAATTGGATTTTCTTAATCTTGGTGAAAATAGAAATAGGACTATATTTTTGGGACGGAGGGAGTATAAAGAAATGCATGCATGCATGCTAGTGTTTTCACCATTAACCCCAGTAATGATAGATCGTATCTAATTCATTATACCACTCGTACACAGGTTCTCCTGGTACTGGGATTACATTATCAAAGGGTTTTTTAAACGTCTGAATTGAATAACAAATTTTCCAAAGTTCGTCGTCGAAGATCACGTTGAAGCACCCACGTATGTCGAGCAGGCGAAGACCCTTGCAGTTGCATATGATAGATCGCAGCGTGTCTCCATTGAACATGCCGAATCCCATATGTAGGTGCTCGAGACGCGGCATCGAATCAGCCACGGCCTTTCCCTCCGCCTCGTTTTTTCGTGTCCAGCACGAACATGTTCCTGAGCATGAAATCCGGAGGGGGCATGTTCCTACTCAGCTTGACCAGACGGCGGCAATAATTTCCGGCAGAAATTATTCCAGTCGACGTGATGTAGAGGCAGTAGCTAATGTCGAGTTCTTCCAGCACAGGGAGAAACTCCAAGTGTCTCACGAAAGTTTCATCACTCACGTCGCACTTCGGAATGTGCAGAACCCTTAGAAATTTTCCACTGTATTATAAAAATGGGAAAACATCAATAGAAATTAACAAAAGTATACGTAAAATTTTGTAATAGAAAAAATAAAGTATTAGAATAAGAACAAATAAAATTTTGCACTGGCCTTAAACATGCAAAAGAGAAGGCTGCTTCGTCGAGCTTGTACGCGGAGAGGGACCCTAGATGTCCCTCACTGTGAGCCACGAGCTTCATTATGGTCAAACTAATCTCAGCGGTTTTCTGGGTCCTCCGGCACCACTGTACCAAGTCGACGTTGGACCAATAGTCTAAGGGACCGTTGAGCGCCTTCCACCACGAACGGCAAACTGGGGCCACGTTGCACATTACCTCGTCCGCCGGCATCCCCAACAGTACCAGTATCATCGAGAGAATCTCGGTAGGGATGACGGCCCATCCGCTGCAGTTGATCTTGCTCCTCTCCATTGCGACTGTTCTTCTTCTTCTTTCCTTTGTTTCTCTCTAGTCGGATGGGTTCTCTTCTTTGGAAAAGGCTATTTAACCCTCGTTTACGCGGGTGTATGTAACCCGCTCGTGGAGGGGTGTGTCCGAACAAGTCACGAATCTATTGGTAAATAACGGTAATGCCACTGTATTAATATTAGCAATTAGTCGTTTGGGCTCCCAACATATTTGGGTGATGCCATCATCCATTATGTGGCATCTGACATGGCAGATGACATAACAGCTGACATAGCAAATTTTAACCCCAAAAATTAATTACCCAAATTTTTTTAATGTTAATGTTAATGTCAATATTAATATTAATGTTAATGCTAATGCTAATGTTAATGTTAATATTAATGTTAATATTAATCAATGTTAATTTAATATAAAATTATTTATTTACTATTAATGTTCATTTTAATATTAATTTTATTGTTAAATTTTGCCATGTCAGCTGTCATGTTAGCAACCATGTCATATGCCACATAATGGAAGATGGTATCACCCAAATTTTTTGGGAGCAAATAGCATTTTTGTAATATTAGTTTTAATTATATTGTAAATTTTAAATTAACAGAAAAGCCAATGTAGATTTAATATTAATGCTCTGAATAGCCCAACTCATCATGCCAATTGGCTACAACGCTCATGATCTCTCTAGCTCACAAAGGAGTACATTGTTCCATACATTATGCCTCTTTATAGCCAACAAGTAGTCTTCGGCTGAACATCTCGCAAGTCCGAACGCCAATGCGGTAGCTCCTCTTGAACGCTAAGGACTCCATGCATCTGGAAGTCCAAGCCGAGCCCCGCCTCGAGCCGAACCTATCCTGAACTTGTCCACCACCGTGTCCCTGCGGCAGATACAGTTAGACATAATCTTAACATAAACATTGTGATCATGCTCATCTATGTCCCATTTCGCCTAGCCTGCAAGGTTAGAACTTTACATAAGAAATCATATCATTTCACTCAACCAACCAACCGTAAACTTAAACATATGCATAAGGGTGGCAGGCCCTGCGCCTGCACCCAGCGCTAATCTCAGCCCACCGGCCCTATCTATATGAAGGTCACGGTGTTTCTATCACGACCCGCACCCTGATTAGGGGCACGAGTACGTCGTTACGTCCACCCTGATTAGGGGCACGAGTACGACGGTGTTTCTATCACGTCGTATGAAATATAAGATTCGTTGCATGGTCAAATGGACTAAAGACTATTGCCCGTGCATGGGTGTTTCTTCCCTCGAACGTGATCACCAGGGCGCTGGGACCGTTCGGCCTAGGAGGGATACGATAATCGGTATTGTTGGTGCACTTCGACTAGACGGGTAGCGCCTATCTAGCGAATGTGATAAGCCACTTACACGAGTACTTCGGGGGTCCTCGGATTAGTGGTTAGCAACCACAACTGGGTGACTGTCGTCTTACATTTTCGATTCGATAAATATAAGTCCATTCTAGCTTGACAAGCTAGTGACCTTCATATAGTTAAGGGCGATGGGTTTGGAAGTGCAAGGTATACGTATCTTGCATGGATGGATCCGAATAGAGGGCACTATAACATGACAGGAAGAACAGATAGGCGTATTCACCTTGCGTCGGTTGCAAGGGCGAGTGCGTCGACTTGGTAAGTCGCGCTACGAATCAAACACGAGATTGCTTGCTTGCCTATTCAAATTCGATAACATGCTTGCTATGATAACATGTTTTATGCTTTCGAATAAGCCATGAAATTGACCCTAAGGAGAACATAGCAAGATCATAAGCTAAGTTGCATGATTCAACATAAATATTACAATGTCGGTTTGGAAAGAAGATCTTTGCTTCAGTACATGCGAGGACGAACGTACTGATCCCCCACCAGCTTCATGCAGGGTGCAGGGAATGGATGGCCCACGGCGAAGCGTTGCTTGAACGTGTTAAGGCTTGGAATGCCGAAGCCCACCGGCCCTATCTATATGAAGGTCACGGTGTTTCTGTCATGACCCGCACCCTGATTAGGGACACGAGTACGTGGTCAACGGTATCCTGTCAGAAAAACGAGCAAGTACAAACACCAACAGAAGTTTCATATGAATTGACAAATACTATAAGAGACATTATAATGAAATACAAGACAAAGATATAGGCGACTTGGAAACCATTTGAAGCCGAGTTACAACCCTTGGACCAATAAATGTAAAATGTGATTTGAATTATTAGAGCGATATGTGATCTGCTAGGGAGTCATGGTGCTCCCTGAACTGTAGCCGGTGCACCTCTCTCCACTGCTGTCATAGCTAGCTGATGCAAGTTCTCCATGGTCTGTCGCAACAATGACCCTGGCTTGTCATCACGCAATGACCATGGACGGTTCGCACCGTAATGCATCTTTGGCATCCTTATGTGTAAGACTATGATCGCTTCGATACAGGTTGCTAGACCAATATCCGAAGGATCCCAAACCTACTGATATCATAGCTTATCACAACACTTGACGGTCGCAACCCGTCATAATGATGTGCACCATAAATACCATACATAATTCCCTCCTTTGAACTACTAGGTTGAATTAAGATGATGTGCACCATAAATATCATACATAAATACGTACACTGGACGGTCGCAACAATATCAAAGCTTATTGAGTATATTATATTGACATTGCTTGTCCTCCATTCGTAGTTGATCGTTCTTGACAGGTTTTGATATTATATATGTTGTTAAATAGTAGAACTAGACAGCGTTCTACGTCGTTTCTGCGGTGTAGGATGGGACGCTGTCACGTTATGGAATGGCTTCTCTGTCACATTATCTTTGAAAACTCAATCCCTTTCCCGTGTTTGCGCCCTTGCATTTATCCTTTCATTCGCAACAACATTATCAATTTACCTAGGAAGGGGGTCGAGAAGAGGAGGGTCAGCCACTCACATTGAGTTTACTTCAGGCGAGAGAATGGATCTTAATTCAACCATTCCCGTTCGATCGAGTCAATCGATCCCGACCTATCGGTCCTGACCGAATCAATATCGACAGTGTTCCTTTCTAGTGCACCCTATCACGACCCGCACCCGGAGTAAGGGCATTCCATAACGTAACAGCGTCCCAGCCTACACCGCAGAAACGACGTAGAACGCTGTCTAGTTCTACTATCTAACAACAGTTAGATATTACAACCTGTCGAGAATCAAGGGTCGTCGTCTAACCCAGCTATGGCAGTCTATTCTTGTGTATTGCTCCTTCAACCAATCCATTCCTAGGCCAAGGGACCGATTCGGCCCGCAGCAAAAGGGTCGTCGTCTAACCCAGCTATAGTCCGTGATGTCTTGACATTGCCAGTGGCCTTCACACCCTTTCACTGCTTAACAAATGCACGTGACACGAGACGGTGCTTGCTATACTTCGATAGCCCAACAAAACTCTTTTCTAATGTGTTCGTGCAACGACTTGACATGCAAGGGCTACGCCAAGACTAGCATCGAGGGAAATACGACTTAAACTATGGGACAAGCGAATATGGATATTAATTGTAGTTCCAATTACATTTTAAATAAAAAAGAATGCAATTTTAACTTTAACTAGTTTGAAGTAAATGTTAAATCCAAAACTATTTTTAATTTTAGTAGTCATATTAGTTTCAATAATATTGTAAAATTGTAAATGTTTAAATTAACATGAATGCCACGGTATTAGAAACCTAGCTAGCTGATGTCACGTTGCTCGGGGCTTGGTTAGTGTTCGTCTAAACTAGTACGTGCCAACTAGTTTTTAGTAATGATAACCAAAAATTGAATTTTAAGTTTAAAATCTAGTCGAGCTCGATCCTTCCTCTTTATCCCATCTCCCACACTCTCTTTCTCTCTCTCTATCTCTCTCGGGTTCTTTCTCACATGTTGTGTTCCTTAACGCAACAGGTCCCGTAGCATTAAATGCTCTGCATGCGTTATTCTACACAATTTAATAATAAACACTGACACCATATCATTAGAAGAGCAAAGGTTGTCTTGGAAGTCGTAAAAAATTACTTTATATTGTCTTCTCAATACTTTTTTTGCATTGGAGATGACTTTTTAAACTTCTTGTCATTTTTGAATATAGCCGCCTATGCAAGTTATTGTCTTCTGCGGCTCTGTCTCATGCCACATAGGATACACAATACATAACAATTAACAAGACAATAGGGTTTCGTAGCATTAAATACTGATGCATGTGTTATCCTACAAAAGAGGGCCACGTGGAGATTGCTGTTGCATGCTTCCTCATGCGTTATTAGCTACACATTTTAATAAGGCACGTACCCAGAAGACGAGAAAGTTTTGTTGGAAGTTGTTTCCTTAAAATTATGCTTGCTCCTAGAATCACTCAAGATTTTTCATGAGCCATCAAAAGAGGGCCACGTGGCGGAGTTACAATGAAGACGAAAAGGTTGTGTTGTTGCCTTGCTGGAAGTTGTTTCTTCCTGCATAATGTTTTTTGTACCTCCAAATTGCACTTTCAAACTGTCCATCCTTACGTGGCAGCTGACGTGACATGTTGATCTGGCAGCTGACGTGGCAAATTTTTTTGTAAATAAAACTAAAAATAAAAATTAACATTAAAGTTAATATTCCAGATTAACATTAACATTAATATTAATATTATCGTTAACATTAACAATAATATTAATATTAACATTAACCTTAACATTAATATTAACATAAATTAATATTAACACTAAAATAACTTTGATATTAACGTTAAATTATTATGGAGAAAATTGGGTTGTTATCAGTCATGTCAGATGACACACTATTAATTTAGGAAAATGCTAAGAAGATCATTTATTTAACATGCCACATCAGATGGGAGGGCTATATATAGAGGGTCAATATGGAGGTACGATAATATCATTACTCTTTCTTCTTCTATTGTTTCTTGTCCTTCGTTTCTTCTGCTGGTTTCTAACACACACTATTTTCTTCAATGTCGACGTCACATGGAGAAAGTGATCGTCGTGGGGAAGATTTAGTCGATGAAGAAATCCTCCATTCAAGAGGACTGTCAGATGATTTGCCGCAAGATGAGCAAAGTTTGGAAGATCTTAGCTTAGGAGACAGTAAAGAACAAGATGAAGACATCAACTCAAACAACGAAATGTTATTTCGCATCACCCTTTCTAATGGATTTAAGAAATGCGTTATATTTTTACATATATTTCTCATGTATATTTTGTTTTATTCTGTTCTTAGGGACGCCGATGAATCTCCATTGGATTTCGATGCAGCGACAATGAAAAAAATATTGCAATCTGCCAACATTAATAAAGATCCAACCATGCTCTTAGAAGAAGATGTTGTTGGCCTACAGTTCAACTCTATTGAAGAAGCAGGGACATTCTACCGAATTTATTCAAAAGCATATGGTTTCAGTATTAGAAAGAACGAGGTAAAGAAAAACAAATCTGGTATGGTGACGATCCGTAGTTGGTGTTGCTCGAATGCGGGATTCAGACACAAGAAATACAAGGAAGCTCCAAACAGGGTTCGTGAGCCAAGAAGTGAAAGCAGAACTGGTTGTAAAGCAATTTTTCGTATTGGGTACACCCATAAAACAAAGATGTGGTCCGTCAAAAAATTTCATGTACTTCACAACCATAGCCTGGCGAGTAATTATGAATCAGCGTTCTTGAGATCCCATCATAATATAACACCCGCAGAGTTGGAAGAAATTAAGCTTATGAAGCAATCAGGGATGGGGACTGGAGAGATATGGAATTTACTTGTCGAGAGGAAAGGTGGCTGGAATAATGTTGGATGGACGAGAAAGGATTTATACAACGTTCTAGCTCGAGATAGTAGAGCACTCGACGATGTTCATGCTTCGACAACACTTACATTTCTTCAATCAAAGGAGAATAGTGACCCAGATTTCTTCTACGACTACAAGGTAGACGAAGATTCCAGATTGACCCATCTCTTTTGGGCTGACGGTTCTTGTCGATTCGATTACGAACTATTTGGAGATTCACTAGCATTCGATTCTACATATAAAACAAATAGAAGTCAAATGCCGTTGGTGGTTCTAGTGGGTACAAACAATCATGCGATGACTTGTGTGTTTGGGTTTGCAATGATCCACAATGAGACTGCGGAGACTTATTCTTGGGTTCTGCAAAAATTCCTAGAGTGTATGAATGGCAAATTACCATTGACAGTTCTCACGGATGGTTGCAGATCCATGAATAAAGCAATTGAGGATTTAATGCCCAGCGTAGTTCATCGAACGTGCTCATGGCATATCCTTAACAATGCTGCCAAAAATGTACACCGAGAGGGTTTTCACAATAAACTGTGTCTTCTGATTAAAAGGTACATAGCACACTTGCTACTTTACTTTGACGTATGTTGTTGTTACAATATCACAACTTTAGTTAATGTCCATGTTTTCTAAACAGGTACTATTCAGTCGAAGAATTTGAAAACCGTTGGCAGCAGATGCTAACAGATTATAATTTAGAAAACAATGAGTGGACCACTGCATTGTACAGAACGAGGGAGCGATGGGCGGACACATTCCTACGTGGTAATTATTTTGGCGGTTCTACAGCAACAAATAGATGTGAATCTATGAATGCTTTTCTGAAAAGGTTTTTGAATGAGAAGCTGCCACTTTGGAAGGCCCTTCAAAATTGTGACCACGGTTTGGCGGCCTTACGTTACGGCCATATGGGTAAGCATGTCAATGATAAATTCTCAACACCAGTTGTGAATCAAACTAGCATGGCCGTAATAGAAGGTAAATTTGCCGCAATTTATACTAAAAAGGTGTTTATAGATGTAAGGAATGAAATCACACGTTCTGATGCATATATTGTTCCCCATCATCACATCGTAAGAGGGACAGAAGTTTGCACTGTCCAAAAGTATTTGTCGCCAGACAGTGTCAACCGTAAGGTTACATTTCTTCCGGCCGACAACATCATAACATGTGAATGCATGTGGATGGAGACCAAGGGGATTCCTTGTAGGCATATTTTTGCAGCAATGAAGAGATTACAAATTGGAGATATTCCAAAGAACTTGATAAAATCTCGTTGGCTCAAGGATTGCAAAGAGAGTTATCTCTCCGGACCTGGCTCAGAAAGAAGATTCATCCACCCAGACATTATTGAGAGCAGAAGGTATGGTGCTATTAATGAACAAGTTAATCTGTTTACATACTATTGTAAAAAATCAAGCAAAGTTCAAGAGAGGGGAACGGAGTTGATGTCGTCTGTTCTGATGGAGTTGAAAGAAATGGTGTCCGATATTGGCGAAGAAGAACAAATGGTAGCTGATGCAGTTCAAGGAGTGCATGAAGCTTTAAAAGAGCCAAATCCGGGTAGCAACAAAAGGAAGGCCTTCTCAAGGGAAATCAAGCCAGCCTACAGAAAGTCAATCTATCCCGAAGGCTAGAATATGTAGATTTTGTAAAAAAACTGGTCACGATTATCGTAATTGTAAAGTACGAAAGCGAAAAAGTGAAAATGAGCAAATGGAATAAAATGAAACGTCGTTGACTTAAGATAATGTCTTTCTTATGTGGCAAGATGTCATTCACACGAGACAACTAGATAAAAAAATATGTTCTCCAATGCAAAAGTTTGAGCAAAGAAACTCACTGAGGCAAAGGAACCCACTGCCTCAAGGAATTCCTTTGCCTCAAGGAGTTCCATTGCTCTGCGATGCCCGCACGCAGCTCACATTCAACTTTTTTCTTGATAGTAGGATTTTATGTAGTATTTCAGACTTTCATAATGTACATGTAACTCAAAAGGTCAGACTTTTCGTGGTTATCACAATGTAAATGTAACTCAAAAAGGATTTTATTATAAAAGACAGAAGAGCAGACATAAACGGTGAATAGAATACTCAAACGATTTAATTTAAACGGGAAAGTTATTCTCCGTTTCAAGTAAACGGAGAATTCCATTCTCCGTTCCAACTAAAACGGAGAATATAATCCGAAGGGGCAGATTCATTAGGAATAAATGGCATATAAATGGAAGAATTCATTGGTATTAATGGCATATAAATGGCAGATTCATTGGTATTAATGACAATAAAAGTGACTGTAGCTTGGCGCATGAGTTCGAGTTGTTAAATTTTGCAATAAATGGCAGAATTTGGGAGATCTTATTATAAAAAGGACTGCCCTTTTGGCGCATGAGTTCGAGTTATTTCATATGTAAATAAAAGTCAAACATTTCGTGGTTTTGACAATGTAAATGTAATTCAAAAATGATTATATTATAAAAGCAGAGCTTATCAAAGACAGAAGTTCCTTGCCCAATTACATCATAATTACATTGTTGTTTTACAATGTCATTCTTATGTGGCAAATGTCATTCTCCGTTTTAATTTAAAACGGAGAATGATATTCTCCGTTTTAATTTAAAACGGAGAATGAACATTCTAATTTGTTTTTAACACTGTGAAGCTATTCTCCGTTTAAATCAAAACGGAGAATGTTATTCTCCGTTTAATAAAACACGGAGAATGCTATTGTGGTGTCGTGGTTACACTGCTAGACTTGTATTCAAGAGGTCATTGGTTCAAATCTTGACTATAACAATATTTTGTTTTACTTATACTTTTTTTGTAAGTTAATTATGGGTGCTATTTAAAAGGGAAAAAACTTTGATACAGGCACCTATGTATGACATGTGGGCCATCTCAAAAAATAATGTGTATATATATATGTTTACACGTTTTACAAAGCAAGAGGGGACCACATGTCATACATCGGGGTATCAAAACTTTGAAAAAAGTTTTGTTAGAAAAGAGTTTTTTGGGCCCTATTAAAATTTATGTATATATATATATTTGTACACATTTTTTTAAAGCAGGAAGGGCCCACATGTCATACATAGGGGGTATCAAAACTTTGATACCCCCTACTGTATCAAGAAAAAAAACTTTGATACAGTAGGGGGTATCAAAGTTGGCAGAATTCGAAGGGGTATATTCATTGCTATTAATGGCATTGGTATTGATGGAAATTAATTGTTCCAGTCTTACTTAGCTTTAATTGAGCAGGGGCAGAATTCGAAGTGACTGCCTTTTTGGCGCATGAGTCCGAGTTGTTCCATGCCTATAAATGCCAGTAGTGTAGAGAGAGTTTGTTCTCATCTCACTTAGCTTTTCTTGTGGCGATGGACTCTACCGATCCCCCGCCTTGGCAAGACTCTTTCCTCTTGGTTGTCGATCTCCTCGTTCGAAGAAGCTTTGGTGGTGAAGTCCTTCAGAAGACTGACATGTGCCCGGGTTTGGATTTATTGCCATTCCACGCTCTGTCGAAGCGCCCGCACGTTGATTGGCTCGGACTATGCACGGTGTTCCTTTGCCGCCAGGAGTTCATCTCTTCAACGTGTTCCATTGGTCCGACGATGCACGGTGGTGAAGTCCTTCAGAAGACTGAGATGTGCATGAGTTTGGAGTTTATTATCGTTTCACGCTCTGTCGAATCGCCAGCCAGGAGTCTATCCCTTCGACATGTTCCTTGTTGAACAAGTATGGCTTTGCACGGTGCTCTGCCACAAGTTAACAAAATTTCTTGAGACAGGGGGTTCCTTTGCCTCAGGAGTCTATCTCTTTTAAATGTTCCTTGTTGAAGAAGGGTGGCTTTGCACGGTGCTCTGCCTCAAAACAAAATTCTTTGGGGCAGTGGGTTCCTTTGCCTCAGTGAGTTCCTTTGCACGGAGGATGCACGATGAAGTGACTTGCCTCAAGGAGTCATGCAACGGTTTCTATGCTCTGACGATGCACGATGAATACGACGCGGACACGAACTGAAAGACGACAGAGAACAACACTCCTTGACAGTTGAAGCTTTCAATTGAATTCCTTGAGAACAACACTCCTCTGACGATGCACGATGAAGTGTTTTGCTTCAAGGAATCCAATTGAAAACTTCAACTGTCAAGGAGTGTTGTTCTCTGTCGTCTTTCAGTTCGTGTCCGCGTGGTAGATGGTATTGATCGTGCATGGTCAGAGCATAGGAACCATAGCATGACTCCTTGAGGCAAGTCACTTCATCGTTCATCCTCCGTGCAAAGGAACTCACTGAGGCAAAGGAACCCACTGCCTCAAGGAATTTTGTTTTGAGGGAGAGCACCGTGCAAAGCCATCCTTCTTCAACAAGGAACATGTCGAAGAGATAGACTCCTGAGGCTAAGAAACCCACTGCCCTTTTGGCGCATGAGTTCGAGTTGTTTCATATGTAAATAAAAGTCAAACTTTTCGTGGTTTTGACGATGTAAATGTAATTCAAAAATGATTATATTATAAAAGCAGAGCTTATAAAAGACAGAAGTTCCTTGCCCAATTACATCATAATTACATTGTTGTTTTACAATGTCATTGCTAGGATCGATTTACATATTTGCTTGAAAGCAACTCCTTAGCCCATGCCAACCTCATCTTTGTCATCTTCTGGTGAGTTTCATTGTCATTTCCTCCCGGTATTTCGAAGGGAGGATTCGTCAACCTATTCATATAATACGTCGTGTACAAGAGGCAGTTGGGTGCCCGTTGTTGTGGGCAATTTAGAGAACAATTCAGCACTTTGCTCTCATACTCCTTCTTCGCCGGGCATCTCTCCCTCATCATATCAACTTTTCTCCTGACGATAGGCTCTAAGGTTTTCTTCGTTAATTCTGCATCCACCTTGCACGTATCGTACGTGGTTTGCAACAAGGAGTTGTAGTGTGTCCAGTCGTAGGAGATAAAGTTGAATGTGAGCAGAGTATAGTGTTTGATGGTTGCATTAAAAAGTGGGACCAATAACAACTCTATGTCGTCCTCCAAACCCATGACGAAGTCTTCTACTTTTTGGATGTCTTCACAGGCGCCGGGTTTTGCGGTTTCTTCATTGACACGTTGAATGACGGTCTGTTGTTTCCCAAAAATAATACACAATATCATGAGTAATTTTTTTTCTGTCATTTTTCATCGGTGTACACATGAATATGGATTTTTCTGTTTGAATACTTACCAATGTGTGGGCCGACATGAATGCAGACCACTTATGTGATTGGGCCGCCGGCTTTTTTTTCTGGATCAATGGCACCTTCTTCGAACTAGACGGGGCACACCTTTTACTGCCTTGAATTTCTCTCATCTTTCTTATTATTATGTCCAGTATGCCAGCCTCCATGTCGTCATAGTTGAGTATGTCTTGCATGTCTACTGCCGACAGCTGGACTGAAACTTCATTTTCACCCTCTTCCGGAAAAAATTCGTATACCATATCACTGCACATAAATTTAGTTTACATTAAATTAATAAATATAGATTCTCATCACATAATTGTGAAAAAAGTCTAGAAAAAAGGAACGAAAAAAAGGGTTCAGAATACATACTTTGGAGAATTCTTTCTGGGAATTACGATGTCGATGTATTGTTTCTTCAGCTCTTCATCCGTATGTTCCCAAAGTAAGAGTTCATCGCATTCCCTTAGTATGACGTGGTTCTTCTTTAATTCAGCCATTTTGGCGTCTTCTCGGGATTTCGTAGCGTCATTAACCTTCCGCTTTTTATTAGCCTCTCCAACTGTATTGCTTTTAATTAACCTCTTTCCCCCCGATCCTCCTCTTCTTCTGACTTCTCTTGGAGCAGCAGGTTCAGCAGCAGCTTGTAACTCCTCATTCTGAAGTACTTTAGCCATGGCTTCGAGATCTTTAATTTTGCAATCCTTTTCATTGGCTTCAATCTTAAATGATTCAACTTTATTTTGAAGCTCCCTTTTCTCCTCAACGAGCCTTTCATTTGTTTCTCTGAGTTGTTTGGTTGTTCGCACTGAAATAAAACAAACAACAATGAAATGTATGATGTGAACCTAACACGGAGAATGACATTCTCCGTATAATATAATACGGAGAATAGAATTCTCCGTTTGCAATTACACGGAGAATAACCTTTCCAGTATCGACATGATATGGAATAGCAATTATCCGTTCCAAATAACACGGAGAATGACTATTCTCCGTGTTATAGTACACGGAGAATAGTCATTCTCCTGGAAGATTACAAATCAGGAATTTGAAATAGAAAAGATTTTACCTTGTGCATGTAGATCTGATTTAAGAACAGAATTCTGCTTTCTCAAATCCTCCAGTTCATGCACAGAGCCCTCCATCAGAACGTTGACTGCACGTTGTTGTAATTCTTGTGCCTCGAGCTCTTTCAGCTTTTCTTTGAGTTTCTCGTTCTCAAGGTTGGCTGCACGTAACTGCGCTCCTTGTGCCTCCATCTCTTTTAAATTTTCTTTGAGTTCTTCATTCTGCGCTTTAAGAACAGAATTCTGCTTTCTCAAATCCTCCAGCTCATGCACAGAGCCCTCCATCAGAACGTTGACTGTACGTTGTTGTGATTCTTGTGCCTCGAGCTCTTTCAACTTTTCTTTGAGTTCTTCATTCTGCGCAAGAATATCAGAATGATGTCTTCTCAAATCCTCCAGTTCATGCACAGAGCCCTCCATCACAACGTTGACTGCACGTTGTTGCTCTTCTTCTGCCTGGAGCACTTTCAGCTTTTCTTTGAGTATGGCATTCTCAAAGTTGGCTGCACGTAACTGCGCTCCTTGTGCCTCCATCTCTTTCAACTTTTCTTTCAGTTCTTCATTCTGCGCAAGAATATCAGAATGATGTCTTCTCAAATCCTCCAATTCCTTTGCTGAGTCGTCCATCACAGCGCCCACTTCATGATGCGGTGTTATCCGTTGTTCATCAAAATTATCCCCACCTGCTTCTTGGTGTTCTTCCTCTCCCTCTTTTTCAACTTCTTCTATAGGTGGCTCCTCTTCTTTGTGCCCTTCTTCTTCCCCAACAGGTATAACCAGATCTTCCAATATCATCTTCGATCTCATTTTGTTGTGATATTCGGCCTTGAGGAAGTTTGAGATATCGTACCCATTCCATGTGAAAAATCTTGGGTAATCAGGAATTGGGGCGAACTTCCTTTCCACAAATTTACTATGTTCTGCAAACCAATAGAGGAAGTATATTGTGCAACCTTCCAATTTGTGGAAAGCCATTGAGTAATCCCCCTGTTCAGTTTTGCTTCTACTCCTCTTTAAGCTATCCATTACATATGCCAGGATTAACCTTGGCCAGCATATACTCTTGATCACGTCCACACTGTCTACCAAGGCCAAGAATCTGTACGGCAAATTTGAACCGCCAGACTTTGTGAAGAATACAGTTTGGCACAAGTGGAAGATTATTAGCTTGGCCAAATCATCTGGATTAACAGCGTTATCTCCGCCACGAAGCCGTCGTAACAATTCAAAGAACTTGTCTCTCACTTCCTTATTCGTGACTTCTGAGTGTTTGCCCTTAGTATTAGCCAGCAATCTTGTGAAATGATCTCTGCACAGGCTCAATGATGCTGGTGGTGTGGGCTGCTGTTGTTTTTCCTTTATCAATCTTCTGTAAGAAACATCATCAACGCTTTCTTCATTCAGCGGTAGACCGAATATGACTGCCATATCCTTGACGCTTGGCGCGATTTTAACATTGGTGCTCAATTCAAAGCACCCGACGCCATCTTCTTCTTCTGTGTAACTTGCAATTAAATTCTCAAGCCCTTCCGTTACCTTGGCCATTTCGGAGACGTGGACTCTGTTTTGGTAGAAAACCTCGACAAAATTCCAGAAACCGGTATTCTTCAAGGAACCAATAACTGGCTCAGGTAAACGGCCAGCATCTCGATTGACCTCCTCCATAAGATTTAGCATTGGCTTGAAGGTAGAACGGAAAAGTCTTGAATCCTTATTCCGGACAGATTTTCTTTCTGCAAAAAAAAAAAAAAAACCAAAAATTAGGTCGGAGAATGGCCATTCTTATGGGTTTTAACACTGGGAACGGCATTCTCCGTTTCAAGTTAGACGGAGAATGACATTATCCGTTCCAAATTAAACGGCGAATAGAATTTAACATTCAAATGCGTTTTATGACGGAGAATGTCATTTTCCTTGAAATATATACAGAATTTGCGAACATAAAATCAAAGTTATACCTTCTGTTTGCACTTCTTCTTGCACTTCTTTTTGTTTAGCAACTTTTTCCTTTTTCTTTTTTGCAACTTTCTTAGAATAGGGTTTCCGTTGTTCTCCGTCTGTCGCTTTTGGATTTTCTGTAACTGGTGCATCTTCTCTATTTGGTAATGCTGCCGGTGATGATTCTGCCGCTAATGCCGACATGGTATGAATATTGCGAATGGGGAGGAAGGTTTGAAGATTTTGGAGGAGAATGACCTAGGTTTGAGTACAGACTGGAATATGGAAGAAGAGGAAGCTCCGAAACGGTTTTTCTTTTCCCTTTTCTTTTTTTAAAAAAAGGGTTCGGGGGTGTTTTGAATTAATTAGAAGGGCAAAAATGTCATTCGATGGAAGTGCAAAAGACTCTTTTCTGCTTAATCAAAAAGAATTGAAGCCGTTTGGCAAAAATGTCATTACAACTCAACAAAACAGATGAACATAATACATTAGGGTTTTCCATACATTAAATATAAAAGAAGAAGGAAAAAAAATCATCGTCTTCCATATTCAACCAGTTTGGACTTCTTATTTAGCTCTTCATTGTGCTCTGAAGTTGTAATCCATTCAGCAACTATGCGTCTTTCCTTTTCCGCATCAAACTGCATATAACAAACATAACATCAAAAATATTGCTCTAAAAAGTTGAAGTTTTTGACGACATATTTTCATACTTACATCGATAGAACGGTTGTCCAGGCTACATCGGTCTTTCATGAATGCAATTAAAAAAATTCCACAATCAAGTAAATTGCCTTGGCGGGGAACATAAGAAGGACGTTTTATTGCAAAAGTAGAAAAGTTGAACCTAGCATCTCTCAGCTTCAAAATCTCTTCTTGGAGAAAGATATCCAAATTTGAAAGCTACAATTACCAGAAAACAAATATGTATTAGTATAATGCGTATTCTTGTACCCAATTCATAAAAATTGATGAATATGAGCTTACTATTTCTTTTATAACTGTTCTGCTTTGAATCGGATCATCTTCAGATGCAAGTGAGTCCCAAATTTCAACAGTCCTGTTTTTAAACACAACTCTTGCAAGAGTATAGTGTTCGCCCAAATGAATGGGTATGTATATCTGAATCAGGATAATTAGGTTAAACAAATTAGTAAATTTTTAGAAAATTATGATTAATAATTAAACATAAATACATTAATACCTCTTTACAAGTGCTTAAAGATCCCATGTAATCCTGAAAGTATTTATACTTCTTCCATATTTCATAAGGCTTTTTGACGGATGGAGGTAACGTGGCTTTCTACATTCACATCAATTAATACATTAAGAAGGACAAACAAACGAGAAAATTGTTAATGCATATGCATTGAAGAATAAAATGCTCACTCACCGACATCCTTATTGGTAAAAACCATACTTTAGCTTTATTGGAGGTTCTTTTCCGTTCCTCCGCGGTGAGAATAGCAGAGACAATACTTATAATCTGAATAAAACATTAAAAATATCAGCGATGGAATCGAAGTAAACATAGATGGCATCTAAGAAGAAATATACTATCTATACATACCCCATTGGTAATTCTCGTTAAAGGAGCTAAGGTCTTCATCTCCCACCGAGACACATAGGTTTTGTTGCAAGATGATATTATTTCACTAAGAAAAGAAACGAATAAATTAGTAGAAAAAAACTGTTGGAATAAAATCAAAACTCATATTACTTACTCGTCATCTCTATCATCTGCAAAAATATAGTCGTAATATCTCGAAGAAACACTAGTACAATTGCTAGGCTTCGAGGTTGAACCACTTATTAAATTTTTGGATGGTGTGACCGGCTGTAAATTTCGACGCATTCTTTTAGAAGGACTGCTAAAGACAGTTTCTTCTTCTTCTATAGCTTCCAATGCGAGATATCGGTCCAATGCTTTACTACGAGACTGTAGCTCCACGTCCTCCTCTTCGGAAGAAGATTCAACGGAAACCACCTTCACATTATTAAATGCTCTAGATGAAGATGCCTGCTTCAAAGCTGGAGATTCTTCAATCTTATCCAAACGCCGAGATAACTTAATTTGTTCAATTTTTATCTTTGCAACATCAGCTGAAATCGTCGCCAGATGTTCTTCAATCTTGCGCAACAAACGCGGAATGAAGGTTTCATTTGGATTTGGCATCCAATCTTCTACGTCTTCTACATTTCCCCCCGCACGAGTAGACATCTTGAGAACAAGAAAACTATTGTATTTCAAAAAACTATTCTATGTATTTCAGAATGAATAATAGTACTATGAAACAAGAAAACTATTGTATATATAGCAAGAGAGAAGTACAAAAAGTGAGGAAGATGGAAAGACAAATAAATTTCGAGACTAGCAAACAATCTACTAGCCGTTTGATTAAGGAGGGCTCGAGGAAGATTCTACTAGCTGTTTGATTGAGGAGGGCTCGAGGAAGATTCTACTATCCGTTTGAAAATTACAAAAGGTTATCGTGATCAACTCCAATTAAGGAACTCTATAAGAGGTTTAATTCCGCTTGATTGAGGAACTCGACGAAGTCCACCGCGAACCGGAACTTCTACTTCTTTTCTTCTTCATCTCCGTTTCTCCTTCCACCACCACCATGCCCTGTAGATTTATAAAAAAAATATTAAATTGTTAGATGAAACAAAAAAACTAAATACGGAAAGATTACTAAATCAAAATCAAACAGAAGACATTCATAGAAAACATGAGATTAAAGATAAAAGTGTCACAGAAGCAACATCACAACTTTACAACAACTAAGCAGACTCTGCTAAGCAATAACTAAAATTAGGGATTGTGTCCTCCTTGGATTTAATTTACACAAAGAAGAGATTTGAGAGAACGAGCTTTTGTAGGCTTCCTTAATGTACCATTCTCCGTCCTAAATGTACCATTCTCCGTCCATTCGCCGTATTAAAAGCAAAGAGAGGCCATGTTCCTTCTTGAAAGCAAAAAGAATGGCCATTCTCCGTCCATTCGCCGTATTCACCGTCCATTCGCCGTATTAAAGCAAAGAGAATGGCCATTCGCCGTATTCTCCGTCCATTCGCCGTATTCACCGTCCATTCGCCGTATTAAAGCAAAGAGAATGGCCATTCGCCGTATTCTCCGTCCTAAATGTACCATTCTCCGTCCATTCGCCGTATTAAAAGCAAAGAGAAAGGTCATTATCCGTCCATTGGCCGTATTCACTGTCCGTTCGCCATATTAAAAGCAAAAAGAATGGCCATTCTTCGTCCATTCGCCGTATTCACCGTCCATTCGCCACATTAAAAGCAAAGAGAATGGCCATTCGCCGTATTCTCCGTCCTAAATGTACCATTCTCCGTCCTAAATGTACCATTCTAAGTGTTAAAAGCAAAGAGAATGGCCATTTTTTTGTCCAAAAAAATATTCTCCTCGAAAATATTATCTTTAGAAAAGTTAAAAAATAATCCGCCCGACCTCAGAAGTAGGTTTCCTCAGTTCACCACCACCACCATGACATGTAGCTTTATTAACAAAATATTAAATTGTTAAATGAAAAATAAAATTTCAGACAATGGCATGGGCAGTAAAATTTTAGCGGCGCCGCTGGTACTTCTCCTTGTTCGAGGAGGTCTCGACGACGTCCGACGCGAAGCGGACCGATTCTTCTCGGCGCAGCTGGTACTCCTCGTTGTTCTAGGGGTGCTCGACGACGTTCGACGCGATCCGAACCGTTTCTTATTTCCTTCTTCATCTCCGTTTCTCTTTCCACCACCACCAGCACCACCACGACTACCATGGCCTGTAACCCAAAAAAAAAAAGGTTCAGATTAAATTGGATGGAATTTTGAGAGAGTAAATATGAGTTAATTTAGGGTGTTCATTGAAAAAATTAAAGTGAAGAATGACCTGCTAAAGCAAGTTACCAACAGGTCAGAAGTCTAAATCAGCATTAAATGATGTCTCCTGTATTATTTTATCTGAATTAAACCTGAACCGTTGGATTAAAATCCAACGGTCCAGATTTCGGATGTATCGATACATCCATTTCCAGCGGATGTATTGTAGAATTTTCCATATATATATATATATATATATATATATATATATATATATATATATATAAGTCAGCTTTCGGGTAATTCCAACACATGAACCCGAATCCAACCCGATTTTTGATCGGGTTCAAATATTTTAATCGAAGTCCAAATCCGAACCCGAGCATCTTCAACCCTAACCCAATCCGATTTTTGTTCGGGTTCAAATAGTTTAATCCAAGTTCAAATTCGAACCCGAGTATCTTCAACCCTAACTCAACTCATTAACGGATTTATCCGATCGAACTCGGAGTTAGTTCACCCAAGTTGCACCCCTATTATGTACATTCCAGTAAAACCGACAGCAACACTAGAATCCAATTGACCTTGCAAAAAGACTATAACTACCGGCTACACCTCCCTCAAGCTGAAGCAAACAGTGGATTAGAAGAAATGAATTCACAAATCCTTAGAGTTGTGTAAAGCATGCATGCAACTTGAGCATGAACCCTAATATATATATACAAGTCGGGTTTCGGGTTCTTCGGATAACCCAAAATATAAACCCGAGACCAATCCGATTTTTGATCGGGTTCAAATATTTGAACCCACATCCGAACCCCGAATCTGAGTATCTTCAATTCTAATCCAACCCATTAACAAGTTTATCCGATTGGACTCGGATTTAGCCCGCCCAAGTTGTACCCCTATCAAGTCTCTCTCGCTCCAAATTCTGCATGGTTGCAACTAGCTATAGCTAGGGAGTCTTTGTTTGTGGAAAATGGATGCTTCAAACCAAGAGAATATTACTCGTTCACGAACGAAACAAAGTAGTCCAGCATTTTGTCGTCTAGTGAACATCATCTAGTAGGGTGAGCAAAAATCGGTTTTTCAACCGAAAACCGACCCGACCCGACCCGACCCGACCCGAAATAGTAGTTCGGATCGGGTTTTAAAATTACGGGTCGGATTTCGGTTTTAACTAATAAAAAAAACGGTTTTCGGTTCGGGGTTCGGGTTTGAAAATCGGGTCCCGACCCGAACCGAAAACCGATAACCCAATTTCATATAAATTCAATCACTCCCCCCAACAACCCTAAGTCTAACCCAGGAAAAAGAAATGCCGCCTCTCTCTCACTCCTCTCTCTCTTTCGGATGGCTCCAACAACCAAACCTAAAAAAGTTAGCCGCCTCTCTCTCTCGTCCACGGAGGAGCACGCGAGCACCAGCGGCTCGAGCCCACCGCCGTCCACGGAGGAGCACACGCGCACAGGCTATTCGTCTTCATCAGCTCCACGGAGGAGCACGCACACACAAGTTGTCCGTCTCAAGGAGGAGCACGCGACTCGACTCCACCGTCGTCCATGGAGGAGCACTGCTGCAAAAAGAGGACTCGACCAAATGGTAATGAATAATTTTGTGGTGTTCATGAATAATTTTGTGGCTGCAATTTTTTTTTGGGTGTTCATGGATTATTTTGGTTGTTCATGAATTATTTTTTGGTGTTCATGCTGGAAGTAGATATGAGCATATTTTTTTTTTTGTAAAATCTGTTTAGATTTATTAGTTTTTTTTTGTTGCTAGATGTAGGTATGTGATCGAGGTTTTTTTTCTTGTAAAAAATGTTTAGATGTATTAGATTTTTTTGCTCAATGCAATCTGTGATCGAGCATTATTTTTTTGTAAAATCTATTTAGTTCGTTTTTTTTTTCTATAATTGATCTAGTACATTATTTTTTGTAAAATCTCTTTAGATCTATTAGATTTTTTTTTTTTGCTGTCTGTGATTAGATCTACTATATTTTTCTTTCAAAATATGTTTAGTTGTGGAGCATATGTTCGGTTGTGGAACCGAACCGACCGAAATAAATTCGGTTCGGTTTTGCTCGGTTTCTTTAAATAAGATTCGGTTTTAAAAAAATCAGTTCTCGGTTTTATCGGTTTTAAGATTTTCGGTTCGGTTTGAACCGAACCGAGCCGAGCCGATGCTCACCCCTATCATCTAGAATTTTAGACGAGTAGAGATCAAATGATCAGTCAACAGTCAGAAATGGAGTAGGTCAAGTTACGGCAGTGACTTTGACTCTTGACTTTGTCCTTTTTAAGAATCGCTTTGTGGGTCCCTCCTATAGAGCCGGAATGTCACATCCACACGTGGTCCAAGCACTTTGACCTAATTCATCATCATCCATTCTTTGGACTTCCTCAAGGAGAAATTTCTACAAATTCATTGGATCCATGCCATGGCTATATACCACGTTGTAGTAAGAATTAGGGTTATAGTAAGAATTAGGTGATGAAATTAATTAGGTCAAGAGAACACACTTCTAACTTAATTTGAAAATTTGAACAACTTGAGTTATACGTGCACCTAACACATAGTTGTTACTCTATTTAAACGCTTGATAGGAGTGATTTGCACCCTCTTGGAAAAGAAATAACGAAAATATATCGTTCACTCAGTGTTTTAAAAATCGGACTGAAACTCAACCCGAATAAGACACTGGATCGAATCAAATCGGTTCAACCAGTTGCTTCAACCGCTAGGTTAATCTAAGTAGTCCAATTCAATCATTATGGGAAAAAATAGTGGGTCAACACTGTCCTGGTCTGGAAAAGCTACCGGTTTACGGATCAACCGGTTGAACCTGCTGGTCCGATACAGTTTTGTAAAACGCTTGGTCAGTGTCGATAGATGAGATCTCGTTTTATTTAGGACATCTGAAAATTACAAACATAAGTTACAAAAACACAATCGCAAATACAACAATTTTGCTTTGTGAAAAATCCAAATCAAAAGAGAAAAAAACTGAAGATAATATGGTCCAACCATGAAATTTTTACTTTGATGAATATAGAAATTACACCGATTCCATCCAGACAATCGAATTTCAACTATACATTATAGAGGAGAATATGGTTAAAATTAAGAATTTGAGCAAAAGGAAACAACATAGAACAATCCGCTTTCCAAAACAGCACACAAATCTCTACAAATAATATATATATATATATATATTATGTATATGTTTATAAGCTTCTTCTGGCTCGCCTCTTAACGAGAGATCGTCTGAGTTCTTTTGGAGTGGCAGTGCCGGATCCCAAATGTGTGCTTTGCTGCTTGGAGCCTGAGTCTATTAGACATATATTTTTCGAGTGCACCCTGGCATGACAGATTTGGTCGGAGCAGAGTCGGGTATTGGGAGTGTGCGCCTCTGGTAAATACATTGGGGACATCATTCCGGTGATACGAGATAGCAGGGGTCGAGGTCAGGACTGGTTCCGTACTGCTAGAGTTCGACTGGCGGCTTCGGTTTGGCATGTTTGGCGGGAGCGAAACCGCCGGATCTTTGAGGGACTAGTCACACCTCCGGTTGGCATTCTTCATAACCTTGAGTTTGATGTAAATGCTATGGAGAATGGAAGAGTGCTGAATGGAAGTCCCACTCAGACTGTATGTTGTATGATTATGACTTTTCATTTGGAATAAAATTTACCTTTTTCCAAAATATATATATATATATATATATATATATATATATATATATATATATATATATATATATATATATATATATATATTGCACACATAAACTTATTCAACTTTGAGTTAATGCTATTTGTAATTAAAGTGAAGAATATTTTTGATAAACATATACATCATCACCTACTATGAATCTAAAAAGGACTATACAACTTTTTTTTTTCAATCAGACTACTAATCTTCATAGAAAATTATATTTCCAATGCAAATTTTACAATTAGGACATGTTTGGTAAATCATAAGTTGGAAAAGGTTTGAATTTGCATTTTCAAAGATAAATTTCATATGGAAGTCTATGCACTTTTTTATCCCCTAATTAATATGGACAATATGCTTGGTTAAAAAAATGAGGTAGTAAATCGTGAGTGAGTATATTATAGTAGCAAAAGTTATGATTATTAGTTTAACAAATAAAGAGGAATAATAGTTACATTAATTTTTTATTTTTATTTTTCGGTTTCGAGTTTCGGTTTCGGTCCAAAACCGAACCGAATAATTTTAATTAATTAATTTATATATATATATATATATATATATATATATATATTACTATGTGTGTGTGTGTGTATATACTCTATATATATAAGTATTAATATATATATAGATATATACTAAATATATATAGGTATATACTAAATATGTTAAGGTATATTTAGTTACTATATATATTTAGTTACTATATATATTTAGTTACTCCATTTGCTTCTCTTAGCCTTGTTTTAGATCATGACTATTCGACTTTGATTTTCATGATCTTGATAATATTAACCCTCAAATCGTGATAAAAATCTTGAACCCTAATTGACTGTGTCGAAATAGATCTCCTTCGTACTTGAATTTTGATTCTCTAGTCGCTCGTGCTCAGGTTTCATTCCTGATCAAGACTAGATTTTCGATTTTTCTCGTTCTATTCCAAATCATTCCTAAGTAGTTAATCATCACAATTTTTTTTAACGCGTCTGAGTCTTGATTTCACTCATGACCAGATGGTTAATCCTTGATCAATGTTGTGCTAAACATCTGATTATTCCTAACAATGCCCAATCACGTCATTTTCGTCTTGATCGTGCCTATGTATAATCCTAAATCAAATTTCATCGAGCTGAAATCCTGTTAATCAAATTTTTGACTTGATTGTAATCGGATGAAGCTCAAGTTTTGATTTCGTTGTCATACCTCTATCATGCCAAGTGAATTTAGACTACTTCCAATTTTAATCACGTTCGAACTTGGATCGTATTTCATGATTTTATTAATCATACTCCTTAATCTTTGTTCGGGCCTATAAGACCTTGACTTCGATTTTGTTTGTGTCTAAAATTTTATCTCAACCATGCCAAACCTTGTTTTGGTCATGGTTAGCTTTTCATCTTGATTGGGCCTGTATGACTTTCGGGTTGATTTCCATCAACCTAAGTCCTATGGATCACCCCGTACTTGAACTTCATTTATATCTTCGATTCTCCTAATCGTCTCAAAAATCGTGCCCCAATGACTTGACTTATTTTGAAATCATGCACATATGATTTTGTTCGTATCATGATTCTATTGTGCCAAATTCCTCATCGTGTCTGAACAATTTGAATTGATTTTCTTGATCGTGCAAAACTCGTCATTCTTGGATCGTGCCTAAAATATTGCCTAAATCTTCTATCATGTTTTAACCCTACTACCAACCTTTAATTTTGAGAACGAAATTTTTATAAGGTGAGTAGGATGTAAGCCCCCTGAATTTTTGGGATTTATTTTCAAAATTTCTAAATAATTTATTCTCGATAATTCATTTTATTTAATTAATTTTGATCTTTAAATGCTCTTTACCGTGACTTCGGAATTCTAGGGCATCAGGGATGCCAGTCTCTGGAAACTTCCTTCTTGAAGTTTGTAGTAGACGAGATTATCTTCATATTGATATTTCGTGTCCCACTCGAACTTGTTCTCTTGTGCTCCATTTGCTTCGCGCAACTTTCAGGTCAATTTAGACCAATTTATCGTCTGTCGTAATTTGTGATTTAATTTCCAACTTAATTTTCGGGCCCGACATCGGTCCAATCCAGTCGACCCAATATATGGCCCTGGCCTGTTTTGAGCCTACTGTGCGCGTGCCACTTGCGTGCCACGAAATCGATCTCCCTTGTGCTTCCATTTCATCCATAATTTTAAATGGTTTAAAATTTGTTATTTAATTAAATCTTGGTCCCGAACCTGTCCGATCTTAGCCCAGTACCCGACCCAATTGGGTGTAGGCTCTACCATGGCTACCCATACCCCCACTACTATATTTGCACAATTCCTACACAAAAATACCTCTATCTTTATATGTATAAATACCTATTCTCTCTCTCCTTCTAATAATATATATGTATATGATATATATATACATATGTGAATATATCTTTCATTCTCTCTCTACCTAAACAAATATCCTACACTCTCACTCTCTCCCCATGGCAGCCGACTTTTTCCCCCTCTCTCTTACTAAATTATCTCTCTCTTTTCCCCACTCTCTCTAAAATATCTTTTTCTCTCTCTCTCTCTTTATATTATACACACACACACACATATATATTATATACTCTCTCTCTCTCACACACACCTCACCCACTCTCTCACCATCACCCCCATCACACTCTCCCTCTCTTCCCTACCTGGCCGAGAGCAGCACACCCCCCCCCAAATTTTCTTCTTCTTCTTCTTCCTCACTCCTTCTTATATTTTTTTCCATTCAAACTACACCATCACCACCACCATCAACTACACCATCACCACCTTCACACACCATCACCACCTCCACACAACCACCACCACTTCCACCCTCAACCACCACCACTTCCACCCTCAACCACCACCACTTCCACCCTCGCCGTGCCAGACCAGTACCGCCGTGACGCGCTGCAGCGCAGCGACGCCAACAGCAGCGAGCAGCAGTATCATTTCGGCAATGGCAGTCGCGCGCTGCCCCGGCCACCGCCGTCGCAGGCGCGCCCCCCCAGGGCCGCGCGCAGGCTGGGCGACCTCCCCGTGGCGGCCACCGTCCTTCGGGATGCGCCGCCTAGGCGTTTCGTGCGTTTGGCACGGGTTCCCGCCGTGACGCGCGCGGGAACGAAACACAGAATTCGCGCTCGGGACAGCAACTTTGTGTACATTTTTCGAGAAATCCGACCGTTGGATCGGCGATTTCTTCGCTCCGTCTCAATCTCGGTATATCCATCTTTACTTCCCAAAATTTTCATCCGTTAATTTTATCGTTTGATACGTCAAAACTGGCCACCAAGTTGACCATTTAAATTGTGTTATTTTTGGACAGTTTTACGGAGCCAACTTCGTCGGTTCGTATCTTCTCCATCGCAGCTCCGTCTGGCGTGCCACTGGTTCCTATGCGAAGCTGGTATAACCCTCTTCCTACCCCTTAAGTTTTGTTTCATTGTGAGCACGTTTGATTGGTTGAATTCGACGCCAAATTTGGCCGTCCGAATTCGTAATTTTCAACTTGTTAAATTCTATTTTTTGAACCCGGGACTCCGGATTCAATTTTTGACACCACCAGTAGACTCGTGGCATCGTTTTGGTATATTTTCATACAAAGTTTGTTAGATTTGGAGGACGTGGGCCCTGACACGCATTTCGGTGCAAAGTGGGTCCCACAGTCCGGGTCAACGGGTCTTTTTGACGTCGGCTCATCGAAATCCAATTCTGGATATACCGTTGAGTTCTATCGTCATTATGGACTCGTTGATATATAATTTTCTAGGTTTAGTGGACATTGGTTCCGGCACGCATTTCGGTGCAAGTCGGATACCAATATCCGGATCAACGAGTCATTTTGAGTTCGGCTCATCGGAATCCAATTCCGGATATACCGTTGAGTTCGTATCGTCATTCTGGAGTCGTTGACATATAATTTGCTGAGTTTTGAGGACATTTGGCTCCGACACGCTTTTTCGTGCAAATCGGATTCCAGTATCCGGGTCAAAGGGATTTTTTGACGCCGGCTCATCGGAATCCAATTCTGGATATACCGTTGAGTTCGTATCGTCATTCTGAATTCGTGGACATATAATTTATTAGGTCTAGTGTACTTTTATTTCTGACACGTTTTTCGGTACAAAGTGGGTCCGACACGGACACCATTTTGATCCGAAATTATCTTTTTGTCCCTGTATCCAAATTGGACTTATGGATAGGCTATCCTAGCTAATTTGACCATTCTGGACACGTTGGTGATGGTTGTTTCACCATCCGACAACACCTGTAGGTTTTCACCCTATTATTATAATCCTTCTCTTTTGTTCGTATTTCTAGATCCTTGTATCGGAATTTAGATCCATCAATTCTAGTGATTTCACAACTACTAAAATTGAATGTGTTGACCCTGTAGATGTTTATAGAGACTGGCCTTGACCCTGTTTGACCATGGTTGACTGCTTGACTGAACGTCGAAGTAGAGTAAACATTTGACCTAGTTTAACATAGAGTTGACCAAAAGTCAACTGTAAGTCAACCATTGACCCAGTTTGACCTAGTTTGACTTGGTTTGACTTTTTGTGACCAAGTTTGACCTAGTGTGACTCAGTGTGACCTAGTTTAACTTAGTTGACTGAGTCTGACCTAGATTACGTAGCTTATACTATAGAATCAAGCCTAACACTGTTAAACCCTAATTAGCTTATATATATCTTATCTTTAGGTCTGTGGCATCACTCTGAGCATCGACCCCATTTGACAGCTCAGGACCGCAGGCGAGTACATTCACTGATAGTTTTCATTGTCTTGATATCTGCTATATCCGATTCAGTCGTAGTCTCTTACTTGATTCCCAGTCACGATAGTGCACGGACTAGTATTGTCGGATTCCTGTCATGAGATATCATTCCTGGATTTCTTGGGATACTGGTAGTTGCTTGGCCTTAATTCTTGTACTTGTATTGACGCTGATTCCTGAAGATGACTTGCTCCCCTCTTAGGGAATCCCGCGTCATGACGTGCTATGTCCGGATTCGTATACTATTCGGGGAATGGGGAATTTTATAGATAGTGTGATCAATGCCCACTTTGAGTTACTACTTGTATTATAGCTATACCCTCACCTCTGTCATGCCCCGATCCCGGAGGATCAAAAACTAGCCACTGGGCGTGATGCCGTACAAGTCTAGATTGTACTTGTACAAGGCAAAACTATTACAGTTCCTGGTAATTCTCAGAAAACATCGACAACGCAGCGGAACCAAGCAGATAAATTGAAGTCACACAATTTATATAGAAATGTATCTCTTTATTGATAATCAAAATGGATTACAAGACTTGCAGCGGAATACAGAGTTTACAACTGTTTACAAGGCTCTTAAATAGCCAACTGAATGTATACACTTGCCCTTCAGGCTACAACTGAATATACCGACTTCTTTACAATAAACTTGCCAATATGGCTACAATCTCACTGGTACAACTGAGTTCCCCTGTTCCATATATTATGTCCCGTATAGCAGAAGACATCATCTTGAAAGAAGAGCTTCTGCACACCCATCCGATTCACCGATGCCAAGCACTGATTCACAAGATTTCCCCCCAAGCAAACACCTGTAATATTGCCCACAACGTGGGTCAGTACATCATCAATGTACTGGCGAGCGGTGCTGGCCCAACTCACCTAAGAAGACAACACTAAGTAATCATGATACAAAACATTATTAACAGTAGTCTTTCTTGTTGCCTTAGAGTCAATTTCATGTTATAGCCGACAAGAAGTAAAGCATGCAAATCTCATAGCCAACATAATTTAAAGCATACTGTTATCACCCTTTGGTGATTCTTACCCACGGTCGTATAGCCATCCCTGTACATTTATAATACTTACTCTGCCTGTACAAGACATTGTTAGGAACAATATCATGATTCAATATAAATATCACCGTTCAGCTGATTCTTACCAACAGCCGACATCCTTTCCTGTATTTGAGTAATAACTTACTCTGCCTGCATAAGACATCATTAGCACCTGACCTATCTATATGAAGGTCACTGGCGACACGCCATCCTGGACCGTCTTACAGGTATACAGCGCCCTTGCCAGTGCAGGTAGCTAGCCCCACTGCAAGTCCTGTATACTGTGCTACTACTTCAGCACTGCTACTACTTCAGCATTGGTTTCCCCCAGGACGAACCGGGTTCCATGGCCCAGGAATACCGTTCGAGAAACCACCTTGTCGACAAGTTGTCCATGACCATGCAACTATATGCAACTTATCTAAGAAGAAAACATATAATGCATGATAAGAAAAACTAAGCAAAACCCATCATTCTCATTCGTATTGCCATCTTGCCTTGAGCCAACGCTCATATTATCATCTGCCCAATCCAGGGTCTTGATGTAATCAACATTCTACATCGACGACAGGATAATATAATGTTGTTACCCAATACCTTGCCACATCTTTGATACCATACATCTTTCCAACCAAACTCAGTGTACTCACCGCCTAATTCTTAGGACTTAGCATCTGTTTAGCATGCATTCATTAAAATGCAATTCAAGCATACTTACTGTCCAGTTCTTGGGTCTTAACATCTGTTTTGCCATCTATTCATTGAGCCAAAGCTCGATACACTCACCGCCCAAGTATTTGGGACTTTGTCTTCACCTGTCATGTAATTTATCGCAACAGCGTACAAGCATACCATTCATCTAGCCACAACAGTTTAAGTTCAGGTGATTATTATCTTTTATTATCTTTCCAAATTTCATGCAAGGTGTTATTGAGCAACACAATAAGAAACATAGCACACTATCCTTTATTTTAAGCGTGAAGCTAAAGGATCTTTGAAGGGTTCAACACTACTCACATTCAAAGGACGATTCCCGCCACGATCGTATAGCCTTCCAAGCAATCCTTCGCATATTCCCAAGTCCAACAAGGCTTCATCGAACCAACCATCCATCATAAGGCATCTTATGGGTCGGGGCACTACAATATATACCACCCAGAAAAAGTTTTGTCCTCGAAACTTAAAACAAAACACATCTCCAAAACTTCAACCAACTTTTCATGAAACTTCTCAACAATCAACTTACACCATTTATATTTCTCCGCACTATCTCGATTGATTTCAAGTAATATACCGTCTCGTTACAGCATCTCAATTGATTCAAAATAGTTTACCATCTTTGATCTTTCCTCCGACGCTCGTGCAAATCCTCAGCACATGATAATCCTCTCCATGGCTTCGTTTGAATTCAGCATACCACTTAGTTGGAATCATACACATATTTTAGGCATCCCCGAAATACATGCACTTCAGCCAAGTTCAGTGATAGAGAAAGCGAACGAGCTACGGTGTACCTTCTTTTCCCGAACATCAATAATTCTTTTGAGCATCTCGTATAATCCCACTTGTTTATTCAATATTCCAACCAACTAATAAGACAATAGATGTTACCAATTCCAACTCGAGCAATTTTCCTCAACCGACCCACAATTTCCAAAATATTCCGACTTATATGTATCAAGTATTCCTTTCAAGTTCATTGTCATCCATGCCACCAAAATTGATAAACCTATTGCCACATTTCATTTCGATGCCCCGATTCTCATCGGTCAAATCTCGTACTCATCATCATTCGCATCCATACACTTTGTTTGCAACTTGTAAATTTTTCGATCATGATCTATCTTCTAAGTCATACCATCCTTCAAATTGTACCATCATTCCGCTCTAACAATATTTCTCGCTGTACTCCCACATTTTCTCGTATTGATCAAGCCAACATATTATCCTCTCGCATAAGCAACTCTCATATCCAGCAACATTAATCCTGAGGGTCATTCCTATTTACCTTCGCTCTCGCCGATCTCGGCTACATGCACTATCCAATTCCATTGTTACAAATATCCTCGATTTTGATCTGATCGATAAAATTATTCCAACTATCTCAAAGCACTACCAACAATTTTCGTACCTCAATATTAATCAGTCAAATCCAACCAGCTTTAGCAATTTCCAACATTTCAACAAAGACAACCAAGTTTCGAAACCAACATGATCCGTCATCCCATCCAATATTATAACATAAAATTTCCCAAATATCCACTCCATTCCGAAGCCTACCTTCCAACACATCTTACTCATTCCGACTATACTCATGCAACATCAATAGGGACATCCTACGGTTTTCCAACAGTCAATTTAGCATACAGTCAAGTCTCTACGGTCAGCTAATCTAAGCTAAACCAGATGAATCATTCAGCTAACTCATATGAGATGGATAGCTATCAGGGACATACTTATCTCTTATTTTAGAGGCAACCAATTCTCATCATAGAGACAACTTTATGGTCTGACCAACTTAGGGACATGGGACACCACCCCAATCTTATGAACTTATTCCCAACACGAACATCTGAAGAACATAGCCAACCAATCTGAAACTTAAGCAACCAACAACATAGACAACCAACCGACACTCTAGGCAACCAACCGACATTCTAGGCAACCAGCCGACAATCTAGGGTCAAGTCTTTCTACCCGTACTCATACTCGGTTCATACCCAACGAAGTCTCATTCTAGACTTACCCGCAACCGACAAAAATCTATCCGACAATTCTATCCCACAATTCTTATGGGTCAATCCCAAAGCTACCGTATAAAATTCCTCAATCGAGTATCCGAGATTTCAATTTCCACTTGCATAGACATGGCATCACTTGTTCAATCCGACTTGCATCCTCATATCGTACTCAAATGTCTATTCAATCGGGCCAACTTTTCCGAGTCATCATCCGACATTGCTATCTCAATAGTTTATCACTTACGATCTCTTCCTACGGTCTCTTCACGACATATTCGTTTCCCATATTCTTAGATCGTCGATACGGTCCGTACTCTCTTAACCAACAAAACAAGGCAACTACATAATCGTATTTCTTCCGAGGCATCATTTATAAATTTTCTAGCACCAACACGGTCATCTCTTAGCAATTCACGTTAACCATCAATATTCATTTTGCATCATCTCCTTGTGATTCCATAAGAAGATTTACTATTCATGCGCCGATCCAATTCTCTATAGCACCAATCATCTCGTATTCGCGTATCGGCCATCTTAGTGGATATAATAACTCATTAGCTAAGTCATAATCCAACAATTCTATATTCCACCAAATTATTATTCATGCGACAATATCAACCGACATGGTCTATTATATATCGCTGCACCTCGATACTTATTTGTATCTCAGCCATTCGAATTTCGTAAGGAACATCTACTCTTTCATGCATCAAGGGACAAGCACTCATTCTCTATGCCTCAAAATAGTTAAGGGTCCTAACTTGTTAATTTGGGACATCAATTTCTCTCAAGCCCAACTGCACATCATGCTAAAATCATCTATTCCTCAAGCCCATTCTCTAACTTTTCGGTCGATGCAACTCTATGCATCTTCTAAATCATTTGCAACATCCCGATAAGCGTCTAACATTACCATCAATTTTGTCGATGTCCAACATGCAATTTCTTTCACTCAATTCCAACACCGTTCAATATTCGGTCCATAGTTGTTCCCGTAAAAATTTTTGATAGCAACACCACACTATCATTACCAAGCCTACAATCCTCCTTACCCAACTGATTCAAGTCTTCGCCTGAATCTGAAATTCGTTCCCTTTCCAACCAAGGCATTCATTTCATATTCTCAATTCTCTTATTACCCAACATAATGCTAACCGACAAGGTCTAGCGATGGTTCATCTCAACACATCAAAAATCTCACAACGGGTCGTCTGAACTTAATCATCAAGGGACAAGCCTAGCCAACATGTATCAATCGTAAGCTCAGCTACGATTCGATAGCACCCAATACCTTATAGGTAAAGCAAACACAAAATCATAAACACATCAAGGGTCAAGGGACATCTTATCACTACGAGGGTATATGTAATATACCACTCAGAGCTCAAGCCACTCCGGCACAATATTCCCTCGCATCAACCCAACATCCAACATGGACAATCCATCATGCATTGGTTATGCTGACCACAAATATTGACTCAAAATTCTGTCGATTTCCATTCACTGAAATCCATGCACATTCTGTTCTAACATACCAAGCCATCACCCACGGTCGATTGCTGCATAATAATCGACTCAAAGAATCCCACACATAAGACATCCAGCATACATCACAAACTTATTATAGCATCGCATCATTGTTATTCTTTTTGGTATCTTTTAGAAATTCAACAAAGCACACATATCACAGCCCACATATTTAGACTTATTGTATGGAACACCCAGTGAGAGGTTAGAATGATCAACGGACTTTCAGTCAAGGGAACAACTTAGAATAGTTTGAAAGCAACACAGAATAATCGCAGAAGTACTATGAATCATCAAAGAGGCAACTTTGATTTCATCGCGGAAGCAACTTTGAGTATTCGCGGAAGCAACTTTGATTCACCGTGGAAGCAACTTTGAATAATCGCAGAAGCAATCTTTGAATCATCGCGGAAGCAGCTTAGAATCATCTTAGTAGCACACTACTAAAATAACTCATTTTAGCGACGTTAGGAAACGTCGCTAAATAAGGAAATTACGTCACTAAAACCAATTAGCGACGTATTTAGCGACGAAAATGGGACGTCGCTTAAAGGCAAGTCGCAGATGGCACTTTAGTCGCCGAACGTCGCTATTGGCGACGCGTAATTAATTGTCGCTAGCCGTCGCACAAATTGCGACATATAGCGACGTACCATTACGTCGCCAAAATGACGACGTAAAGCGACCACTTGTGACGCTCTGTAATTTATATATGATGACATGGCATGACAGCCACGTGGGCAACTTAGCGACACAGACCGACAGATTTAGCGACGTACACCCTCAGCCCACGTCAGCATATTAGTGACGTCTAGAGACGTAACGTCGCTATTTAGCGACGTATAGCGACGTTGGTCTGCCGTCGCAGTACGTCGCAGAACGTCGCTATACGTCGCAGATGTTAAATTTTTTTTTTAAAAATATAATGATATTTTTGTTGTGCTGTGTTTCTGTGTTTACAGTGTGTGTGAAGTGCAGTGTTCGAACCATCGACAGTTTCGCTTACTGTTCTATGTTTTATCTTGGATAGAAAGAGCAACAGTTCAGGGTGCACTTCTCAGAGCTTCCTCTTCACGTCCTTCACCTTCTCGGGAACCTTTACGACGTCCGAGAAAGTGAAGCTCTCAGAAGTGCACCCTGAACTGTTGCTATTTCTATCCAAGATAACACATACAACAGTAATCGAAACTGTCGATGGTTTCCGAACACTGCATTTCACATTCACTGTAAATACAGACACACATCATAACAAAAATACACAATATATTTTTTTAAAATTTTGGCAGCACCTCCTTTGTATATTAGATCATCGCTTATAACCCAGCGAAGGTATATTTGTCATCCCCATCGCAGATATCACAAAGTAAATATCACAAAGTAAATATCACAATAAAAATACCAACAAAGTAAATATCACAAAGTAAATATCCAACAAACATACATGTCCACAATGGAGGGCAAATAAGAATAAAAATCAGTGTACAGAACGGTCAATAGGCCCATAGGGCCAATACATACAAAGATGATAAAAAATATCTACTGGATCACTGAGGACTCCTGCCGCGCATCTGGGATAGCATGTACTCATACTGCTCCTGGGTGAGCTGTACCGTAGGGGCAGTAGGAGGCAGTGGAATGTCTGGAGTCGGCACCGTCGATGGACCGGGAGGACGTACCTGCTCCAGCTCTTGCAGTCGCTCACCATGCGCAGCAAGGGTACTCACCACCTTCTCAGTATACTGAGCGAGTGAGACAGATATGCTCCTCTGCGATCCCTCCAGCTCGACCTGTCTACGCTCTGTGCGCTGCGTAGACTCGGTGAGCGTTTGCAAGCTGGCAGCTGTAGCCTGATGCAGACTCATCAACTCATGTATACTGCGCTCGACCGCATCAAATCGTCCAGTGACGATCGGAGGGTCGGATCGTCGCTCGACCGCATCAAAAATTTGTTGCTGTAACTCGTAACACAGCTTCTCGATCTGACGACGAACATTCTCAGCTCGTGACGACGCCTGCGTAGCCGGAGACTGCGTACTGACAAAGGGGGCCCGGGATGACTCCGAAGCCAAATACGCGCCGTAGGATCCCGTACCGTAGTATGTACCCTTCTGAAGACCGCCAACGGCGGTCATCCAGAGCTCGTCCGGCGATGGAGCTGTAGGCGGCTGGGAGGAAGTACCAGCCCCTCCCTCTGCTTGCGCACTAGCAGCAGCAGCAGCAGCCGCCTCCTCCTGTAGCCGAACAAACTCGGCCTAGAACATGTTTGCTAACGTGTAAGTGTTTGCTAAAGTCTATATTGATATATATTTTCATGTTTTCTAAATTATAGTAAATTAATATAAAGGATAGAACGTACATATGCATGCGTCGCTCGCTCGTCAATGAACTCCCCAGCCCTCCGATGGGTGACCAGGAAGACGGTCACCATGTTCGGGTCCTCACCCTTTTTTACCTGTTAAAATATATTATCTATTATTAGTATTAAACATTCTATAGAACTACATAAAAATTAATGTCCGTCATAGAAAACGTACCAGATGACGAAAATGCTCCGTCATTGGAATGGAGCCACCATACCACTTACCGGCGCTCGACCGCGCCACCTTGGCATTCTCAGACCGCTCCTGGTACCTGCGCTCGCTGAATCTAGCCTTCATCGCAGTCCACTGCTCTGGCGTAATCCAACCCTGGATCGGCTGTCCGGAGCGATCACGGCGCTTCTGGTCGTCGATCGCATCACGGATGAGCTTGGCTGCAACGGCAGAAAATTGGCCCTCGATCCTCGCCGCCCGGTGTGGTGGATAGAAATAGGTCCTCTACAAGAAGTAAAATACAAAAGTTGTATAATATACACAAATAATTATTAAAATTTAAAATAAACAAATTTTTTACCTTGAAGTGGGCGAACCAAAAGGCCTTCCTATTTACGGGAGCATCTGAGTAGTTGAGCCAAGGCCCACCATAGTTCTGCCTCAGAAATGTCCCCAGCTGTCTCTGTACTACAGAAGGCCGATATCTATACAATAATATTTTTTTATGAATATATATGTACATATAATCATTTGAGAAATATATAATAATTAATTAACTTACTTCATAGGCCCGTCCGTCCAAATCTCCATACGCGTCTCACCCGGGGGAGCGCATGGAGGGTCGCTCTCACCTCCTGCCTGGGCAGGATCAGTCTGATCGTCGTCCTCCATATGCTCGGCGTGGGCTCCCTCCATAGAGCCGTCGACAGTAGGAATGCTGGATGGGGGATCAGGGATGCTGGACGCGGGATCAGGAAGGCTGGACGACGAGGGAGGAGTCGCCAAACTGCTGGAACTGCCCTGTCCCGATAATGGACCGGGAACAGAACGGTACACTGGCGTACTCGGAGATGAGGATGAGGGTACGGAACTGCCCTCTCCATCCCCAGCCCGAGGCTGACGGGACTGCCTAATATAAAATCTTCCGCGTCGTCCAGATGGTCTAGTCATACCTGACAATAAAACATATGACAATAAAACAAAAAAACATATTTATATGATAGACATCACAGATTTTTGAAAAATATCATAGTCATAAAGTGTCACTGAAGTGTCAATAAAAGTGTCAATAAAGTGTCACTGAAGTGTCACAGATTTATATGATAGAAGTGTCACTAAAGTGTCAAATATGATGATAAAACAAACGTACAGATTTAATCGTCTTCTAAAAATTCATCTAGTTCGTTTAGCTCATCTACTTCTTCTTCTTCTTCTTCTTCTTCTTCTTCTTCTTCTTCTTCTTCCTCCTCTACATCTTCACTTTCATCTGCATCTTCCTCTTCAGATAATTCTACTTCTTCTACACAATTAGATGTGTAATAGGGAACTTCCGTCGTGTCCACTTCTATAATATTTGTTACAAGAGGTAGTTCATCCTATTGATAAGCTATATCGTCAATCTCAAAGGTATTTCTAGCTTTGGTCTTGCATACTGCCCACCAGTCCCACCTTGTTGTTCCCCGTTTAGGATAACTTGTGAAGTACACGAGCTGAGCCTGACTTGATAGGACAAATGGTTCATAGGCTTGATATCGACGCCGATAGTTTATATCAACAAGACCGTGCTTGTCTACTTTCCAACCTTGACCTTCAATCGGATCGAACCAATCACACCTGAATAACACAATCTTAGCAGGCTCTATTCCATAACTATATGTCAGCTCCACGATCTCCCGTAGCACGCCATAGAAATCGTTGCCCGCATCAACATCTTTGTAGTTCGAAGATCTGATACACAAACAGCTGTTTTTGGTGGAATCGAGATCCACAAAGTTGTCTCTGATCGGGCAAGTTGTTGACTTGAACCTAAATCCATTAACATAGTAGCTTGGCCATATTTTTGCAGCATAAATTGGTCCCTTGGCTAGCGTTCTAATAGACTCATTCTCAAGTCTTGCGTATGGACGATCGACCTAAATACCACGAAAGAAGCAATTAAGCTCATTCTCAATCAAGTGCATATACAAAAAGGTAATTACAGAGTTCTCAAGTCTTACATATGCACTCAACCATGATGGAAAATAATGCCTCATTTCTTGTTCTAGTTCTTCTTCTGTTATGTGTGGCCTACCCGACCTCACATCATCATTAAATATGCTGAAAACAATATCGTTCAATTAATGTAATAGTATAATAATTAACACTATTAAAATAATATAGACGTATTAATTACTTACTCCTTCAGTTTCTCTACTTCCTCCTCGTCGTAGTTGAGTAATACATACACCTGAGCAGCCCTTAGCTCATCATCGTTCAGATATCTCTTTTTCATCTTACCCGATGGCTTTCCTGGAGCATTGAATACCTTCAGTATTGTATCATTACTTTCATGATCTCCCTCGTCGTTTCTGGAAGCTCTCGTTCTATTAGTTGCAACATGAGGCTTGAAATACATCGAACAAAAGTTTGTGATCTTCTCGAGAACATAGGCTTCACAAATAGAACCCTCGACCTGTGCCTTATTTTTCACCTTTATTTTTAGGTGATTCAAATGTCGCTCGAACGGGTACATCCATCGATATTCGACGAGTCCACCAACACGTGCCTCATAGGATAGATGAATCGGCAAATACTCCATAGAGTCGAAGAATCCAGGAGGAAACACCCTCTCTAGCTTGCATAGTATTACCGTAATGTTCTTTTCTTGCTTTTCTAGACGATCAACGAGCAATTTCTTAGAACAAAGATCCCTGAAGAATATGCTAAGCTCCGTCAATGGATCCCAAACTGCCTGCGGTAAGAATTCCCGAAATGCAATCGGAATTAACCTCTCCATGAATATGTGACAATCGTGGCTCTTCATACCCGTCAATTTGTTTTCCTTCGGATCGACACATCTTCTCAGATTTGACACATATCCGTCTAGAAATTTTAGGCCCTGGATCCACCGACAAAGTCTCACTTTATCCTCCTTGTCCAGCGAGAAAATTGACTTCGGCAGGAACTGTTTTCCATTCTGCTGTATCAAATGCAACGCAGGGCGTTTGCATATTTCTTCTAAGTCTAACTTAGCCTTGGGATTGTCTTTCGTTTTTTCCCTTTACGTCCATCACAGTATTAATTATGTTATCAAACACATTCTTCTCAATATGCATGACATCAAGATTATGTCTGATCAGATTGGTACTCCAGTATGGCAGATCCCAGAATATGCTCCTCTTTGTCCAGTTATGAACTCTACCAAATCCATCGCACTTGTACCCAGTTGTAGGATCTTCGATAGCACTTGAAAAATCTTTAACCTCCTCCTATATCGTGGCTTCGCACCACCTTGGCGGTGGATCACCCTTCTCTACAACGCCGGCACGGAAAGCATTCTTGTTCCTTCTGAACGGATGATCTTTTGGCAGAAATTGCCGATGACAATCAAAGAAGCACGATTTTCCTCCGTGTTTCAAGCGGAAAGCCTTACTACGGTCCATGCAATACGGATATGAAAGACGGCCATGAGTGCTCCATCCATATAACATTCCATAGGCCGGAAAGTCGTTGATGGTCCACATAAGGGTTGCATTCATCTGAAAATTCTGCTTCCTGGAAACATCGTACGTGTTAGCGCCTACTTTCCATAACTGATTCAACTCATCTATCAAAGGCTGTAAGTACACGTCAATGTTCCTCTTGGGATTGTTTGGACCAGGAATTATAACGGTTAGAAACATGTACGGAGTCTTCATGCACATCCAAGGCGGTAGGTTATACGGAGTGACAATCACAGGCCAGCACGAATACTGGGATCCCGAAAGACCAAAAGGAGTAAAACCGTCAGAAGATAGTCCCAACCTGACATTTCGCGGATCTGAAGTAAAATCTGGATACACTCGATCAAAGTGCTTCCACGCTTCTCCATCGGATGGGTGATCCAACACTCCTTCAATCTGTTCTCGCATGTGCCAACTCATATTTTCGGCCGTCTCTTTCACCATAAATAATTTTTGTAACCGCGGCGTTAAAGGCAAGCAGTGCATTGAATCGGTCGGTCTTCTTGCACCGGTAGACCTTCCTGTACTAGTTGTCTTATAGCGATCAGCACCACAAAATCTGCACACATCTGCGTCCTTGTCGTCTTTGTAGTAAAGCATGCACCCATTGCGACAGGAATCGATTTTCTCGTATCCCATCCAGAGCGATCTCACCATCCTCTTAGACCGGTAGAAGTCTTTAGGCAACTTAGCACCCGCCGGCAAGATCTCTATAATCAACTCCAACACTCGGTTGTAGCATTCTTGCGACATGTTAAAATCTGACTTAATGCTCAACAGTCTTGTAACCACCTCCAACGGTGAATGATCCTCACAACCAGGATACAATGGAGTCCTTACATTCTCCAGCAACTCTATGAACTGTGCAGCATCGACGTTCGGTGCCTCCTCAGGTGCATCATGAACGAAACTAGGTCCCGCAGCGTCGAAAACCATGTTCACGCACCCGTCGTCGTATGCATGATTATCTGAAACAAAATTAGGTCCCGCATGCATATATGGCTCAACATAAGGCTCCGGCTCTGATGCTAAAGACACAAGTTCTCCGTGTGCGGTCCACTGATAGTAATTAGGCGTAAAACCCCTCGAGTACAAATGATATGTCACTTCCACTTCTGGATAATATTTCACGTTATGATATTTCACACACGGACACTTAATTTTGGTGCCGTCCATGTACTGAGGGAACGCCTTAGCAAACTGCAGGAACTGCTCTACTCCCGCTATGTATTCATCCCGCACACCACACATATCATCAGGACGACGATTGTACATCCATGAACGATTCCGCAAGTAGTAATTCATATCCATTTGGAAATAATTCTGCAAAGATGGACACACATTATCCAACAGGCACAAATTCGTATATTATGTCTTATTAGGGACACATTAGTAGCGGACAGTTACTAATATCAATGATATGCAATCTAGGTCAAACTAGGTTGTACTAAGTCAAACAAAGTCAAACAAGGTCAACCAAAGTCAAACAAAGTCAAACAAGGTCAAAGTAGGTCAAGGGTTGACCTATAGTTGACTTTGTCAACTCTTAGTCCAATCTAAGTCAAATATCCTATTTCTAGTCATTACCTACCAAGGTACCGTTTACCTTATCGCTATTGGTATCCCAATACCAATACCTTAAGTTGGTATCCTTTACCTTATCGCTATTGGTACCCTTTACCTTATCGTTATTGGTTAACAGTCAATTCAATTTCAGTTATTCAAGGGAATCAATTGACACATTCAGTGGATTTATCTCAGGAATAGGAAAACCAATCTCAGTCCTATTTACAGTTTAAGGAAAATGAAATCTACAAGGACTGTTACTCAAATAGACCACCTGTTGACTGATACAAGAATACCTATCATCAAAAGCACCAAACTCGAGCCACACTCCAAATACTGACCCATTTGTGAAAATAGGACTGAACCTGTGTGGCATGGACTGACGCATGGTAGGTAGGTGACTAGACACTTGATGTTAGGGACTGATACTCAAGTATTTAGTCAAGTGACCTCAGGAACTGAACTCATATTCAATAGGAGACTGAACTAACCAATAAGCAATTTGGGGGCTGAATAATTAATTCAAAACTGATTTAAGGACAGGCTGGACATCTAAGTTGATAACTAATGTCGATGTGCAAGGGTGGAATGAACTAAAAGGTAATCCTTCAACCAAACAATACCTAATCTATATGTCAGTCATGGGACTGAACAACTGAATACAAGACAAATAATAGGACTGGAACTAAATAAATGCCTGGACTGATATGAAGAGATAATATGGACTGCAATATATATATATATATATAAAATATGAGGAAACAATGCACAAACTGTTCTCAGATTGACACGTATATATATGTGTGTGTGTCATGTGTGTGGTGTGCTAACAGTGTGTGTGTACAATAGGGTGTGTGTATATAGGGTAAAGTGTGCCATGTGTGTGTACATAACATGGGCTAGGTGTCTCAATGTGTGTGTGTACATAGGAATCAATAGTGTGAGTGAATTAGCTATTCTCGGTTTTGAGTGTAATGTGAGTGAGCTATAAGAGAAACAGTATACACAAACGGTGTATCAATCTCAGGAAAATCAGTAGATAGCAGTAGTGTGTGTTTATATTCTCAGGTTATACTTATGTGTGTGTGTACATAGGTGTAAACAGTGCATAATTTCTCAAGAAAATTCAGTGTAATGTGTGTGTGCCAATATATGAAAACAATGTATAAAACTGTTCTCAGTTTTGACAGTCAATGGCATACGAAAACCCAAGAATCCCCAATCAATGTGAACCCTAACATGCACATTAATTCTCAGAGAAGATATGGGATTAATCATTCAAAATCAGTTTAAACAAATGTTAATCTCAGAAAATTAATATATAGTGAACTACGTATCAGAAAATTGGGGATAAACCAAATTCGAAATCCAAATTCAATTAATAGCAAAATCTAATGGTTGGTAATGATATGTGTATGTGTCATAGAGTCACACGTGTCAAGTGTCCACCAAAACAGGACACAATCGTGTCCAAATTATTTTTTAACACACACGAACACAAATGACACAGTGCAGTCTCTTGCACGTGTTCACGCGTGGTTGGTAATGATATACGTGTGTGTGTGTGTGTGTGTGTGTGTCCGTGTCTGTGTGTGTGTACGTGTGTGTCCGTGTGCGTGTGTGTGTGTCCGTGGGAGAGGAGGAGGAGGAAGGAGAGGAGTTAGGTTAGGGTTTACCTGAGGAAGAGGAGGAGGAGGTCGGTTTGGGGGAGGAGGAGCTCGAGGAGGAGGATCTCGAGGAGGAGGAGCTCGCCGGAGGGGGAGGGAGTCGCCGGGGGGGGAGGGGGTCGCCGGGGGGGGAGGGGGCACTGACAGAGGGGAAGGGAGTCGCCGGGGGTGGGGGGGTGGGGGGGAAATGAAATTTTCGGGTTTTCGAGTGAGAATGAGGGGAAAAGAAGGCAGCGACGTGCCCTAAGTAAAATAACTTAGCGACGTCACGTTTTGACGTCGCTAAACGTCGCAAACATGGCGACATATACATAAAATATGTCGCGGAACGTCGCTATTCGGCGACGTAGTACACTCATGTCGCAGAACGTCGCTAGACAGCGACGTTTTGCGACGTGTTTAAAACGACGTCGCTACTGGCGACGTAATTTCTTGCCGTCGCTACATTACGTCGCTATTTGATGATATTTTAGTAGTGGCAACATTGCTTTGAAACAAATCGAATAAGAATCCAAGGACGTAAAGCCATCCTCTGATACCATTATGTCACGCCCCGATCCCGGAGGATCGAAAACTAGCCACTGGGCGTGATGCCGTACAAGTCTAGATTGAACTTGTACAAGGCAAAACCATTACAGTTCCTGGTAATTCTCAGAAAACATCGACAACGCAGCGGAACCAAGCAGATAAATTGAAGTCACACAATTTATATAGAAATGTATCTCTTTATTGATAATCAAAATGGATTACAAGACTTGCAGCGGAATACAGAGTTTACAACTGTTTACAAGGCTCTTAAATAGCCAACTGAATGTATACACTTGCCCTTCAGGCTACAACTGAATATACCGACTTCTTTACAATGAACTTGCCAATATGGCTACAATCTCACTGGTACAACTGAGTTCCCCTGTTCCATACATTATGTCCCGTATAGCAGAAGACATCATCTTGAAAGAAGAGCTTCTGCACACCCATCCGATTCACCGATGCCAAGCACTGATTCACAAGATTTCCCCCCAAGCAAACACCTGTAATATTGCCCACAACGTGGGTCAGTACATCATCAATGTACTGGCGAGCGGTGCTGGCCCAACTCACCTAAGAAGACAACACTAAGTAATCATGATACAAAACATTATTAACAGTAGTTTTTCTTGTTGCCTTAGGGTCAATTTCATGTTATAGCCGACAAGAAGTAAAGCATGCAAATCTCATAGCCAACATAATTTAAAGCATACTGTTATCACCCTTTGGTGATTCTTACCCACGGTCGTATAGCCATTCCTGTACATTTATAATACTTACTCTGCCTGCACAAGACATTGTTAGGAACAATATCATGATTCAATATAAATATCACCGTTCAGGTGATTCTTACCAACAGCCGACATCCTTTCCTGTATTTGAGTAATAACTTACTCTGCCTGCATAAGACATCATTAGCACCTGACCTATCTATATGAAGGTCACTGGCGACACGCCATCCTAGACCGTCTTACAGGTATACAACGCCCTTGCCAGTGCAGGTAGCTAGTCCCACTGCAAGTCCTGTATACCGTGCTACTACTTCAGCACTGCTACTACTTCAGCATTGGTTTCCCCCAGGACGAACCGGGTTCCATGGCCCAGGAATACCGTTCGAGAAACCACCTTGTCGACAAGTTGTCCATGACCATGCAACTATATGCAACTTATCTAAGAAGAAAACATATAATGCATGATAAGAAAAACTAAGCAAAACCCATCATTCTCATTCGTATTGCCATCTTGCCATCTTGCCTTGAGCCAACGCTCACATTATCATCTGTCCAATCCAGGGTCTTGGCGTAATCAACATTCTACATCGGCGACAGGATAATAGAATGTTGTTACCCAATACCTTGCCACATCTTGATACCATACATCTTTCCAACCAAACTCAGTGTACTCACCGCCTAATTCTTGGGACTTAGCATCTGTTTAGCATGCATTCATTAAAATGCAATTCAAGCATACTTACTGTCCAGTTCTTGGGTCTTAACATCTGTTTTGCCATCTATTCATTGAGCCAAAGCTCGATACACTCACCGCCCAAGTATTTGGAACTTTGCCTTCACGTGTCATGTAATTCATCGTAACAGCGTACAAGCATACCATTCATCTAGACACAACAGTTTACGTTCAGGTGATTATTATCTTTCATTATCTTTCCAAATTCCATGCAAGGTGTTATTGAGCAACACAATAAGAAACATAGCACACTATCCTTTATTTTAAGCGTGAAGCTAAAGGATCTTTGAAGGGTTCAACACTACTCACATTTAAAGGACGATTTCCGCCACGATCGCATAGTCTTCCAAGCAATCCTTCGCATATTCCCAAGTCCAACAAGGCTTCATCGAACCAACCATCCATCATAAGGCATCTTGCGGGTCGGGGTACTACAACCTCACGATGGGTATAGCCTGACCTGTGCTACTACTTGCTCCATAGCTTGCCATCCCGGCCGGGCCGAGTCCACGTACTTGTAGCCGGTCGGCTGAGAGCCTGATCTTGACCCATACCGATCACATTATGCTATAATATTCGAGGCACATTTTATATTTACTTTATCTTATCATATATCCTGCTCTGTTCTACATTCAGTATTTTCTCACCATGCTATGATATACAGTTACTCACATATTCTACATGCCTCTAGGATGTACCTTGATTGGAGACTAAGTTCTGCTCGGGAGAAGGGTTACAACCCCGGTCCTTGTTTGGTTTAAGGGTTGTAACTCAGCTTCCGAACGGTTCCCAAGTCTTCATATATCTTTGTCTTATATTTCATTATACTGTCTCTTATAGAATTTGTCAATTCACATGGAACTGCTGTTAGTGTTTGTACTTGCTCATTTTTCTGACAGGATACCGTTGATAATATTTTAGGAATTGTTATACCATTTATTGGACTTCATGATGTTGCTAGCTGAAGTGGATCTCACTATTCTTCTATGTGAGTTGCCTGGTAGTTGTTCTTAGTTCGTCTTGTTTTTCTTTTTTATTTTCTTGTCATATGATTCCTTCTAGTAGTTTCTAGTTGTTCTTGTGCCTTAGTTATTTTTCCTGTCTTATCTTCTTTAGATGTTGGGTTGTGATTGAGTACATTTGTAATTCATGGACGTTCTAGATGTAGTGTATATTTATTGGGTACTAGACAGCGTTCTACCGCCGATACTGTGGCGTAGGCTGGGCGTGGCCCACATATTCGTATCCGTATATCCGGGTGCGGGTCGTGACACCCTCACATTTCACTCTCGGAGGGATGTAGTGTCAGGACCGGCTCCAGCATTTTGGAGACCCTGAACAAGTCCAAAAAATGAGGCCTCATCTCACTATATAATTTTTTTTTATAATGCATCAAAAATACAATATAATTAGTAGTAAGCAACTCCAAGTTCTAAATTTATAACCAAGTTTCTGGATGTATTCAGATTATACTATAAACAACTGAATGCAGAATATTGATAAAAAAATCATACGCAAAGTAGTCGAAGATGAAATATCACTTCAGCTTTGGTCGCCGAAAAGAATCAAAAAAGAAGAAGGAGAAGAAGAAAGCGTTTTTTTTTCCATATTTTTCGCAGGAGAAAGGGAGATGAAGAGAGGGCTTAGAAATATGGTGACATTTTATTTTTGTATAGGTTTTATTTGATTTTTCTCCAGGCAGTCATAGACATTCCTAGGCCCATTTTTTTTACTAGGCTAAAAAAAACTGTTGCTTCAAACAAAATAAAAATAAAAATGGAGGCACCCTTGGGGGAGGAGGCCCTAGGCGATTGCCTAGCCCGCCTCCCCCTGGAGCCGCCTATGTGTAGTGTAAGAGACACAAAACCTAGGAGACATGAAGTGAAAAATGTCACAAAGACACCTCCCAAATCCTACTTTAATTTATGTGGCAACCAAACAATGGATAGAACCACTTTCTTGTAAAACTCTAACTTCCAAGTCAATTTGTTTTGTTACCAACCCCAGACATAAGTATTGCACTTCCATGCACGTTCATATATGATGAACTAACCTAATCAACACCTTGGGATTTCCCATGGCAACTAGCATTGGTGATCTTGCTCGAAGCATCAACGTTGTTGTTCTATAGTAATTAATACCTAATTTTTGACTACTACTACGCATAACACACTATGAAGACATTAAATTATTAAAACTTTCGTCCTTTCTATACACTAAAATATGCTTCTCGGAACATAGAACTGTACTATCAATGCATGTCACGTTTGTGATTATAATGAACTTCAGATAATGATAACTAAGTAGTAGTCCACCTTGATTTCTACAAAACTATATATTATTGATCATATGAGTCACAATCCTCTCATTTCCAAACACTGCTCTCTTTCATAGAAGTTGCTACAGTGAGGCCACCAAAGCCCAAATGTCAAGAGTATTCATGAATAAGAACAAAAAATTGAAATATTTGTTCGAGTAACCAGAGAAGCAATATATAATATTATATATATATATATATTATTATATATATATATTATATTATATATATATATAGTCCCAGAACTTGATCAAAGATGGTAGACTCAATGTCGAGATCAGAGGTTCAAACAAACGTTTTCCTTCTGATTATTCTCGAGATCCAAGAGGAACACTATATTATGAATCTGATTACAAAAGCAACAATAATCAGAAAGTAAATTTCACGTTCTTCCTCGCAATCGCAGTTGCTGACGGACAGAACTGAGTTCATAAAATAAATCTCACGTTCTTCCTTGCAATCGCAGTTGCAGACGGACAGAACTGAGTTACAACTCAGATGAAGGAGAAGAAAGAAGAAAGAAGAAAGAAGAAAAGGAAAGGTTCTTGCTGGGGTGATTAAGATCTCAAAGCAAGATTCGTCCCAACACGATCTGCTTCCAAAAACTATTTTTTTTCTATTTTGCTTTCCTTTGGGAACTATTTTTCTTTGGTGCTCGTTTTCTTTGGCAAACACAGTAAAGAGAGAATATTCCTTTCTCAGCTCCTGATTTTCCAAACCAAAACAAACCAAACGTGGCCTTACTGTAGCCAACAAAATCATCAATCCCCATGCATCGATCATGTTTATAATGTGCCAAGTTCTGATTGCAACATCTCACCAAATCCTATACACACGTATCTAGCTCAACAACTAAACTTGTGCTTTGAGTTGATAAGAAGGTTGAGATAACTACATATAGACTCCTCAAATTTATGACCCATGAAGCCCAGTCACTATGCAGTGTCGTGTCGTATTGTGCCGGGTACTGAAAACCCAAGACACGCCGAAATAAATACCACCACCATGTACTTATCACCGTGTTTTTTTGTACCATATTGTGTCAGCATTGTCCATGCAAGATATACTAGTCGATACAATGTCAAGTTACTTATTGTCAGTAAGTAACCTTGCAAGTTTATTGTACATATATAATCTTTAAGAGCATGACAATGTGGAGAAAAGTTATCAATTGCTATAATTAGGTCAATTTTTTTTAGAGGAACTCATGAGTTCTTAAATTTTAAATTTCGGTCCTGAAAAGCTGTTGGATTGATTACATGCAACTGGTCTCTTCTTTTTGCCACCCCGCTTCTGTCAATCGAGAACTGCAGGACTTGTCTGCAGTCCAAAGTGAACACAGGACTGCAGTGCTTGCCTGCAGTCATAGATTTTTTTTAAAATTTTCAACTTACAGTGACTGCAGGACTTGCCTGCAGTCTAAAGTGAAGACAAGACTGCAGGCAAGTCCTGCAGTCACTGTAGGTTGCTGCGGAAGGTGGTGGGAGGCGGAGGGGGCGGCGGATACTGCGGAAGGAGGCGGCGGGGGGTTTTGATACCAGCAGAGAATCGTCGTCGTCGTTGTTGTTGGGTTTGGTGTTCTTCAAGAAGACTATGCAGTCCTGAGATGGGGATATGAAATCGTTTAGATCGATCAGCCGAAGCGTCGCCGAGAATTTCTCCGACATCTTGACGATCCGAGCAGCAGAGAGAGAGAGAGAGGAGAGTGGGTGGTGGATCTGGAGAAGGAAGAGAGGGCTGAGGATAGGTGGTGATGGAGGCGGGTGGCGGCGTTGGACGCCGAAGTCGGCACAGCCGAGAGATCTAATCTTCTCTTTTTTACTGCTGCGAGGAGCTCGAGGAGGCGGAGGAGGAGCTCGAGGAGGCGGAGGAGTTCGAGAAGAAGTTCGAGGAGGCGGAGGAGTTCGAGGAGGAGCTCGAGGAGAGGAAGAGAGAGACCAGCCATGGTTGTCCTTAGTAAACTTGTAAACTTTAGGTTGCTCTTAGTAAAAAAAATACAAAGACATGGTTGCCCTTAGTAGGAGGGTTGTCCTTAGTAAAAAGGGGTGGCCTTTAACATTTGTCTTTTTAAATTTCGGCCCTGAAAAGTTATCAATTTAGTCGGCCTATACCCAGTGCGCCCCAGCCTATCTCACACTCACAGTTCGAATTTCTAGTTCCGTCCTTCGTAATACATCATATCATATATAGAGCCATATTTACATTCCCAGCTAACAACAAGACTAGAATCCAATTGTACTTGCAAAGACTAACTATCAGCTACATCCAGGGCCGGCCCGAAGGGTTGAGTTGTCCTATCCTGGTGCTAATTTTTGCTGCACCCTGACAGTCATCCGTGACTCTGACCTTTGGTGGGATCATGTTGAGCCTGGGAGGCACGTCCTGGCAGAGGGGGTTATCCAAGCCTCATGTCTTGTCCGGCTTACCACGGGACTGGCCCTAGCTACACATCCCTCAATCTGAAGTAAACAGTGGATTGAAAGAAATGAATTCCCAAACAACGTTGCTATAATTCCGTCCGGGAGGCTGGCCCGTGCATGTCCGTCCCCACGTGGCAGACGTCCATTGGCTCCCCCGTCCGGATGGGCCCAAGTTAGCAGTGGGCCAATAGTTGTCCGCCACGTGGGCACGGACCAGTTCCACTGGTGGGCAAAATAGCGTTTTCCATTCCCAAATCCTTGAGTCGTGTAAAGCATGCATGCAACTTCTCTCTCTCTCTCTCCAAATTCTGCATGGTTGCAACTAGCTAGCTAGGGTGCCTTTCTTTGTGGAAAATGGATGCTTCAAACCAAGTGAATATTACTCGTTCACGAAAACGAAACAAGTAGTCCAGCAGACTCTTGACTTTGTCCTTTTTAAGAATCGCTTTGTGGGTCCCCCCTATAGAGCCGGAATGTCACATCCACACGTGGTCCAAGCACTTTGACCTAATTCATCATCATCCATTCTTTGGACTTCCTCAAGGAGAAATTTCTACAAATTCATTGGATCCATGCCATGGCTATATTACCGCGTTGTAGTAAGAATTAGGGTTATAGTAAGAATTAGGTGATGAAATTAATTAGGTCAAGAGAACACACTTCTAACTTAATTTGAAGATTTGAACAACTTGAGTTATACGTGCACCTAACACATAGTTGTTACTCTATTTCAATGCTTGATAGGAGTGATTTGCACCCTCTTGGAAAAGAAATAACGAAAATATATCGTTCACTCAATGTTTTAAAAATCGGACTGAAACTAAACCCGAATAAGACACTGGGTCGGATCAAATCGGTTCAACCAGTTGCTTCAACCGCTAGGTTAATCTAAGTAGTCCAATTCAATCATTATGGGAAAAAATAGTGGGTCAACACTGTCCTGGTCTGGAAAAGCTACCGGTTTACGGATCAACCGGTTGAACCTGCTGGTCCGATACAGTTTTGTAAACACTTGGTCAGTGTCTATAGATGAGATCTCGTTTTATTTAGGACATCTGAAAATTACAAACATAAGTTACAAAAAAATCGCAAATACAACAATTTTGCTTTGTGAAAAACCCAAATCAAAAGAGAAAAAAAAACTGAAGATAATATGGTCCAACCATGAAATTTTTACTTTGATGAATATATAAATTACACCGATTCCATCCAAACAATCGAATTTCAACTATACATTATAGAGGAGAATATGGTTTTTTTTTTTTTTTGAAATCAGGAGAATATGGTTAAAATTAAGAATTTGAGCAAAAGGAAACAACATAGAACAATCCGCTTTCCAAAGCAGCACACAAATCTCTACAAATAATATATATATATTGAAGAAGGTAATTATTCATGACCGCATCTCTACAAAAATATATATTGAAGAAGGTAATCTATGATCGTTTTCATTGAGATTCGAACATCGTCCATTCGAATCTTATATATGCCTCTACACTAACCACTTGAATATATATATATATATATATATTATATATATATATATATATATATTTTTTTTTTTTTTTTTTTGAAGCAATGGTTAATTGTGGTGAACTCGCCTCCACTGGGGCTCGAACTCCCGACCACTTGGGCCGTATGCGTCTCTCTTAACCACTAGACAGGTCATTTGCATAAATATATATATATATATATATATTATATATATATTATATATATATATATATATATATATATATGCAAATGACCTCTAGCCTAGTGGTTAAGAGACGCATACGGCCCAAGTGGTCGGGAGTTCGAGCCTCAGTGGAGGCGAGTTCGCCAGTACCCATTGCTTCAAAAAAAAAAAAAAAAAAAAAAAAAAATATATATATATATAATATATATCTATATATATTATATATATATAATATATATATATAATATTATATATATTTTGCACACATAAACTTATTCAACTTTGAGTTAATGCTATTTGTAATTAAGTGAAGAATATTTTTGATAAACATATACATCATCACCTACTATGAATCTAAAAAGGACTATACAACTTTTTTTTTCAATCAGACTACTAATCTTCATAGAAATTATATTTCCAATGCAAATTTTACAATTAGGACATGTTTGGTAAATCATAAGTTGGAAAAGGTTTGAATTTGCATTTTCAAAGATAAATTTCATATGGAAGTCTATGCACTTTTTTATCCCCTAATTAATATGGACAATATGCTTGGTTAAAAAAAATGAGTTAGTAAAACGTGAGTGAGTATATTATAGTAGCAAAAGTTATGATTATTAGTTTAACAAATAAAGAGGAATAATAGTTGCATTAATTTTTTTTTATTTTTTTTTCGGTTTCGAGTTTCGGTTTCGGTCCAAAACCGAACCGAATAAATTTTTTTAATTACTATATTATATTACTATATGTGTGTGTGTGTATACTCTATATATATAAGTATTATATATATATAGATATATACTAAATATATATAGGTATATACTAAATATGTTAAGGTATATTTAGTTACTATATATATTAACAAAAAAAATACAAAAAAAAAAAAAAATCAAAAAATTGAATAAACCGAATAAACCGAAAACCGAACCGATTTAATTCAGTTCAGTTTGATTGGTTTTTGGGCTAATTCGGTTCGATTTCGGTTTTGCTTATTCGGTTTCGGTCCAATTCGATTTTGGATTATTCGGTTCGGTTTAAACCGAATTAAAACGAATGCTCACCCCTAAACTATCCTAATTATATAATATAATAAATAAATTATTTCAAATAGTAATTATTATCTTATGTACGAATTAATTATTAATAATTATATAATCCAAATAAATTCAGTCCAAATCTAAGCAGTAGAAAAATATTCAAACTATTAGGTCTTGTGTGTGGACCACAAAAAACTCAACAAATCTATACGGACAAACCAAATATATATCATGTCCATTATGTTCTTATTTACCGTGTTATTATTTAATTATTGATTAATCTTAACTAACTATTTGATAGAATAATATAATTAAAAAGAAAAGAAAATCCATCATATTTTTTTTTAAAGAAAACTTCATTAATAATCAACAGAAACATAACTCATATCTTGTGGATATGAGAAGAAATACATTGAGGAATATCTTCAAATAAAGAAATCAGACTTGAATGAGAGTTAAGAGAGTATCAGTTACTAGAGTATGTGCACAAATATTAGCATTCCTTCTAACAAAGGAGAAGGAAATACCAAGACCAGATAGAGAAGCAAATCTTGCATCTTCAATTGTGTGTCGAACTCTCCATATAAGGGACTGCTCCTTTGGCATTAATAGAATCGATAATGGCTTTACAGTCTCCTTCTATAATAACATGATTGAGGTTTGTGATGTTACAAATATTCAATGCCAGCCTGATTCCCAAAGCTTCAGATTCTAAGGGGCTGCCTCCTTCTTCAAATTTTGATAGAGCTTTCACAAAGGAGCCATTGGAATCACGTAGGATAGCAGCAACAGACATCTTGCCATCCATATATGCCCCATCAGAGTTGATCTTCCATGTCGATGAAACAGGTGCTGTCCAATGTGTTCGGTTGTGATCATTGGATTGAGTTTCTTCAATGCTGATAGAACCATTGTTTGATAATTCATATCGCTCCCTCAAGTTGATAGCATCTTCATGTATTCTTCTATCATTAATTGGACGATGTTCGAAAGTTGCTTTGTTTCGATGTTTCCATATAAACCACATATGATAGAAGCAAGTAGTCCTTTATCATGATCCCCTTCTTTAAGCAGATCATTAATAAACATTTGCACTGATGTAGCATTTTGAATTTGATGCAATAACAAAGGGAGATATTGCCATGATGAACCTGAAATTGGACAATGAAGGATTAGATGATCAAGAGTTTCGGGATGTACCTTACATAGTGGACAGATGTCATCAATGTGACTGAGTCGTCTATTGATGTTAGCATTTGTAGGTAAAGAGTTAGTGATAACTCTCCATATGAATAACAGCACTCTAGGACAGATATGGTTGATAGCCCACAACTTGCGCCATTCCTTAAAAGATTGATTGTTGGAAATGCTCTGTTTTTGTGACAGTTTGTCATGTATCACTCTGTAGGCTGATTTAGTAGTCAAGACACCATCAGATGTATGGATCCACATCAATCGATCTTGTGTACAGTTTGCAGATAGTGAAATTTTCATTATGGCTTCAACTTCCATTGGAGGGAAGAGGATGTAAAGAAGATTAACTCTCCAACTGAAATTTTCCTTGTTAATGAGATCACTGACTTTATTCACCCATTTGTTTGCAAAAGTATAGCCAAGAACTTGAAAATTCTTCAAAGTTGGGACCCATGGATCATTCCATATGCTGATATTCGATCCATCACCCACTGACCATATAGTGTTACCAATAAGAAATTCTCTACTTCGAAGAATACTCGACCAAATACAAGAAGAAGTGGAGGATGGTCTTGCAGACCAAAATGTGGTTGAATTCAGGTATTTTCCTTTCAAAGAGAAGTCCAAATTGTGTTAGCATCTGTTAGGAATCTCCAAGTCTGTTTCAGAACTAAGGAAAGATTTATGATGTTAGGGTCTCTAATGCCCAAACCTCCATGGAATTTTGATTTTGTCAACACTGACCATGCTGTGAAGTGTAATTTTCTCCTGTCAACTGAGCCCCACCAGAAATCTCTTTGAAATTTAATCAGGTTGTTAGTCACCTTCTTTGGGATATGATAAGAAGATAGGTAATAGGTAGGGATGGAAACAAGGGTGGATTTGATTAGGACAGTACGTCCTGCATGGGACAGGCAGTTGTCTTTCCATCCTTGAAGTTTGGAATTATTGGCTTGTACGAAGATGAGAGGTAGTTGCTCTGTTTTTTGATTGGAGAAGAAAATGTCCAAGATATTTATCTGAAAGTTTCATTTGATTAACACCCAAAAAACTGAGGTACAGATGACGCATGATAAGATCAGTTTTTAGAAAAGTAAATGGATTATTTTTCATAGTTGATTCTTTGGCCAGACCAACTTTCAAAGGTTTGGAGAATGCCCTTAACCTGATTGATGTTGTGGAGGGAGGATTTACCAAAGATAAAGAGATCATCTGCAAATGCTTATTAGAAAATCCATCATACTTTCCCCACATTCACCCTCGGAGGGATGTAGCGGAGAAGAGACAAAACCTAGAAGACATGAAGTGAAAATGTCACAAAGACATCTTCCAAATCCTACTTTAATTTATGTGGTAAGTACCAAACAATGGATCGATCCACTTTCTTGTAAAACTCTCACTTCCAAGTCAATTTTGTTTTGTTACCAAGCCCTAACATAAGTATTGTACTTGTAAATATTGTGTTTGATTGACTATTTTGTCTCTCCTTCGTGCATGAACTTCCATGCACGTTCATAAAGTGATGAGCTAACCTAATCAACACCTTGGTGGGAGTTTCCCATGGCAACTAGCATTGGTGAGCTTGCTCGAAGCATCAACGTTGTTGTTCTATAGTAATTAATACCTAATTTTTGACTACTACTACGCATAACACACTATGAAGACATTAAATATTAAAACTTTCGTCCTTTCTATACACTAAAATATGCTTCTCGGAACATAGAACTGTACTATCAATGCATGTCACGTTTGTGATTATAATGAACTTCAGATAATGATAAGTAGTAGTAGTCCACCTTGATTTCTACAAAACTATATATTATTGATCATATGAGTCACAATCCTCTCATTTCCAAACACTGCTCTCTTTCATAGAAGTTGCTACAGTGAGGTCACTAAAGCCCAAATGTCGAGAGTGTTCATTAAGAACAAAAATTGAAATATTTGTTCGAGGTAGACTCGATGTCGATATCAGAGGTTCAACAAACGTTCACCTTCTGATTATTCTCGAGATCCAAGAGGAACACTATAATATAAATATGATTACAAAAGCAACAATAATCAGAAAGGAAATCTCACGTTCTTCCTCGCAATCGCAGTTGCTGACGGACAGAACTGAGTTCAGAAAATAAATCTCACGTTCTTCCTTGCAATCGCAGTTGCAGACGGACAGAACTGAGTTACAACTCAGATGAAGGAGAAGAAAGAAGAAAGAAGAAAGAAGAGGAAAGGTTCTTGCTGGGGTGATTAAGATCACCGTTGCTCAAAGCAAGATTCGCCCCAACACGATCTGCTCCCAGGAACCAGCAAGTTCACGAAGAACTTTTGGAACGCTCGTAAGTCAATATTTGAGACTTGAACGGGCTTGCTGGACTTTACAGACTCCCTTAACTCTCTTCTTGGTGCATCTTTCAAAGGAGGCCAAGGGGCTCTATTTATAGAGTGGAGTTGAGACTTCACCTCTTCTCCTATCCGATGTGGGACTAAAATACCAACTCAAAATAAAGTTTAATATTTTAGATCATCCCACAAACAGCATAGAAGTGTCATTCCACGCCTACCCCCCGAACACTCCCGTGCATGCACGAGACATCCTGGAGTCCGTGTCCGAGTCCGAGTCCGCACAACAAAAATCAACTTGCATCCTTGTTGGAATTAATCCTTTTTCCTTCTAGGAAAATACTCCCACATGGCACAAACTTGTGTCCCACTACACCTCATGTGCACACCTCAACACAAGCAACGCATTATATTGAGATACTCACCATTTGGTGTAGCCGATGTGGACTATCTTTTCTAGTCCAAAGGCAAAAATACCAACAATCCCCCACATATCTCAATATATGGGTTGAACGTTCCCCACAGTGACTGTCCATCATGCATTAGGAGAGATGTCGCTACGACTTGAATCTTCCCGCATAGGTTAAACAGCATGATACAAGAATGGACTAAGCCTTGAATTCTGTACCATAACTGCAATTTTTCCTACTCACATAATGACATCAACTGTGCTTCTGGCTGCACATTGAAGGCCTTGTGCCAGCCTGGTTTTAGTGTATAATTTTTGGGCGTCTACAAGTTTACCCTCAAGAGACGGCCTGATATCTCTGTCCATACACTATAGATGAGTTCTTTATAAAGAGTCATGGCATGAAGCATTGCGCTTCTTTGCGGTGCTACGCCGCTATGACATGGCTTAAAGCCGAGGCTTTACCCTACCTGGTACCTCTTCGTGGTGTCATGCCCCTGTAACATGTGGACATCGTCCTCTTTGTAGTGCTGTCTACCTCTCTTTATTACGATTATCATACAGCATTAGGCTACCTGCCTATTTGCGGTGCTACTCCTCTGTGACTTGGCTTACAAAGCCGAGGCATTACTCCTACCTGGGAACCTCATGGTGGAGTCACCCCACTGTAGCATGGAGTTACACTCCTTGTAGTGCTGCGCTACCGTGCTTCCTGTAAAGCACTCCAGGCATTCACTCTGCCTGAGAACTCATTAAGGCATTTAAGCCAACCTTCCCACAGGATCCGTTTTCCGCAGAAAACAACAGTAGACAACAGTGGTTGTAGGTCCGTAACCTCTCCATGTCACAGAGGACAGGTATCCACCGTTCCTGATATTCTTCAGGTTAATAGTCCTCCCTTGAACCAAAAGCTAGATGCCTAGTAGATTTATCTTTGAACTAATAGCATAAAACTTTATGGTAGGATTGTAATAACACAATATCAGAATGCCTTCAAGCCCATTTTACAAGTTGTGTCATCGACCAGCTGGCGCTTGAGGTCCTTGGTGAACGGATCCGCCAGGTTCTCCTGACTCCGAACATCCACTACCAAAATACACTAAATTAGCGACGGATATTTAGCGACGAAATTTTTTCGTCGGCGTTAGCGACGGCTTCGTGGCCGCTCAGCGACTGATTACCGACTACACGCCTTTGCCATTTTTATTTTAATTTTAGGGGGAGGAAAGGTCGCACATCCGTCGCTAGACTGTCGGAGTTATAGCGACGGATCTCCAGTCGTCGCTACGTAGTCGATTATTTGGCGGAAATTGTGTAGAGAATTGGCGGGACATATCTTCGACTACGTAGCGACGGATATTCAGTCGGCACGTAACAAACAGGGCGACTACCGGGCGACGGGTTTTTTTTTCCGTCGCTAGTCCGTCGCTATATATACGTACCAGACTTTAAATGAAACCGGGGGGAACTTTTCGCATTTCCCCCAAATTCACTCTCTTTTCTCTCTCTCTCTCTCTCTCGCCGGTGTCGGCTTCGAAGATCGGCGTCGGTGTCGTCGTCGGCGTCGGTGTCCTCTCCTCTCTCTCTCTCTCGGTAACCCCCTCTCTCTCTCTCTCTCGGGGTCTGGGAGGCGGGTTTAGGGTTGGGGCGTCGGGGGCTGGGCGGCTGGCTTGGGGCGGGGGCTGGGCGGCTGGCTTGGGGCGGGGTCTGGGCGGTGGGCTTGGGGCGGGGGCGTCGAGGTCTGGGAGGCGGGCTTGGGGTTGGGGCGTCGGGGGCTGGGCGGTTGGCTTGGGTCGGGGGCTGGGCGGTGGGCTTGGGGCGGCGGCGTCGGGGGCTGGGCGGCTGGCTTGGGGCGGGGCGTCGGGGGCTGGGCGCTGGTTTGGGTCGGGGGCTGGGCGGTGGGCTTGGGGCGGGGGCGTCAGGGTCTGGGAGGCGGGCTTGGGGCTGGGGCTCGGTGGCTGGGCGGCTGGCTTGGGTCGGGGGCTGGACGGTGGGCTTGGGGCGGAGGCGTCGGGGGCTGGGCGGCTGGCTTGGGGCGGGGGCGTCTGGGCTATTTGCAACCGACGCACAGCCATAAGCACTCTTCATATATATATGCAACCGAACTACTGGACTGGGCGGCGGGCTTTGGTTGGGGGCGGCGGTGGCTTTGCTTCTCAAATTCATCTGAGTTTATATATTGGCTAAATAATGTGTTATCCATATTGGGTGTTCCATTAGTTGGTGGTGTTTGGATTAGTAAATGTGAATATGGGTTTGGATTCATGGTGTATATATATGTTCACTGTCCCAAGGACAGTGCGAGTTCTATCGGTTGTGTGCTTCTGTATAGATGTATATATCTATACATCTAGGTGTGATATACATATGTGTATGTGACAATCTCAGTTACGACAGACTAGTTACCGGTTAGCGACGGATATTTCCAGCTCCATTTGCATTAATCTACGGTACGACATGGTGATCAGGACATAGTCCCTGCATCCATTCGACTGGCGAGGCAGAAACTATGTAGCCGTAGATAAAGTTGACTGTCTTCCCGACCCCCATCCCTCTGCAATGATGATACGACAACCTATCACTATATCTTATATAGTAGTAGATGATGTCTTAGTATACATTATGTGAGTTCATCTTGATTCTGTTACATTCTTCAGATACTAGATACGATAAGAACATATACTACACCATATGTACAGAACATTGATGATTCACACTAATGTATGCTTGAATGAATCTTGGGTTGTGTTCTGAGCCATCCGTTCTCACACTTAAAACACATAGAAATTAGTGGTGTGAGAGCGCCGGAGAGAGTGAGAGCGCCGGAGGGGGGGGAGGAGAGAGAGAGAGAGTAAAATGGTACGACATAGTGAAGTAGTACTGTATTTTGGCTCCAGTTCCAGCTCCATTTGTATTAATCTACGGTACGACATGGTGATCAGGACATAGTCCCTGCAGCCATTCGACTGGCAAGGCAGAAACTATGTAGCCGTATATAAAGTTGACTGTCTTCCGACCCTCATCCCTCGGCAATGATGATAAGACAACCTATCACTATATCTTATATAGTAGTAGATGATGTCTTAGTATTACATTATGTGAGTTTATCTTGATTCTGTTACATTCTTCAGATACTAGATATGATAAGAACATTACTACACCATATATACAGAACATAGATGATTCACACTAATGTATGCTTGAATGAATCTTGGGTTGTGTTCTGAGCCATCCGTTCTCACACTTGGTAAAAAATCAAATTTTTTATACTTTGTCGGCTTTCGAAAATGTACTCAAATTACATAATGGTTCCTTTAGTTAGCTTGCTTATGTTACATTATATTATTTGTGACTATCGATCTTACCAGATGGCACCCATGACCCGAGGAGCGGCACGTCGTTTGAGGAAAATAGTGAATGCTGAGGTGGCTCCTCCTACAGTTAAGGAGGAAGTGGCACCGGTTTCTAGTGAGACCGGGAGTTTATTCATCCAGCACCGGTAGCTAGTGAGACCGGGAGTTCTCTTCAAGCAGTCCTTGCAAGGGACGACATATCTCATTACGCCAAAAATCTCGCTTTTTCGAGGTGGTTGCGTGATCGTATCACTGAGCGTTTGCGTGAGCGCGTGGTTCTGATTAGCTATTAGTACTTATTTATTGGACTATTTGTATTGAGTTGTTTTTGTATTAGACTATTTGTATTGGACTACATATATGAACTAGAACTGTATCAATCTCTGGATTGTATTGGACTACGACATGGTGATCAGGACATAGTCCCTGCAGCCATTCGATTGGCGAGGCTGAAACTATGTATCCGTAGATAAAGTTGACTGTCCTCTGACCCTCATCCCTCGACAATGATGATACGACAACGAACAAGAGAGAATACTCTGAGAGATCCATCTGAGTATGACGTATACTCTGAGAGATCACCTTTACAAAATGATATCAGTAGTGGGATTGAGTGCTGGAGGAGATATTATCAGATATACGTCCTACTTAGATGGGTCTCTCACCGTTATTATTTTTTTCTGACGGCATGGTGGATGTGCTCCCTCAACAGATTCCTGCTCCGAGCCAAAATTTTGCCCCGGAGCTCGAGTGGACATCCTTGGTGTAGAGCTCGAGTGAGAGGTTCCTGACAGCATGGTGGTCTCCTTTGTCAAAGTATCCGTGCTCATCCCACATTGGCTGTGGGACGAGCACGAAAACTTTGACAAAGGAGACAACCATGCTGTCAGGAACCTCTCACTCGAGCTCTACACCAAGGATGTCCACTTGAGCTCCGGGACAAAGTTTTGGCTCAGAGCAAGAATCTGTTGACGGAGCACATCCACCATGCTGTCAGAAAAAAATAATGGTGAGAGACCCATCTGAGTAGGACGTATACTCTGATAATATCCCCTTCTGCACTCAATCCCACTACTGATATCATTCTTGTAAAGGTGATCTCTCAGAGTATACATCCTACTCAGATGGATCTCTCAGAGTATCCTCTCCGGTTGGGTTGTGTTCTGAGCCATCCGTCCCAGGGATTTGATTTTGTATTTTGGTTTCTGTATTTTGGCTCCAGCTCCATTTGTATTAATCTACGGTACGACATGGTGATCAGGACATAGTCCCTGCAGCCATTCGACTGGCGAGGCAGAAACTATGTAGCCGTAGATAAAGTTGACTGTCCTCCGATCCTCATCCCTCGGCAATGATGATACGACAACCTATCACTATATCTTATATAGTAGTAGATGATGTCTTAGTATTACATTATATGAGTTCATCTTGATTCTGTTACATTCTTCAGATACTAGATACGATAAGAACATATACTACACCATATGTACAGAACATAGATGATTCATACTAATGTATGCTAGAATAAATCTTGGGTTGTGTTCTGAGCCATCCGTTCTCATACTTGAAGATAAATCGAATTATAACGACGGATATTAGGTTACTCTTCAGGATAATTGATGTCTATTTTATATTAATTTGGTTTGGTCTATATGATTATTGGATAATTGGTGTGCATTAAATTCGTATGTGCATATTGGTCTATGTGATTGTTGGATAATTGGTGTGCATTATATATTGGTTTGGTTTATGCATATTTTTGTGAACAGGAAAAGTGCTGCAATTTTTTTTCGAAAAATTCTCAGTTACCGACGGACTAGTGACCGGTTAGCGACGGATATTTCCAGCTCCATTTGCATTAGTCTACGGTACGACATGGTGATCAGGACATAGTTCCTGCAGCCATTCGACTGGCGAGGCAGAAACTATGTAGCCGTAGATAAAGTTGACTGTCCTCCGACCCTCATCCCTCGGCAATGATGATACGACAACCTATCACTATATCTTATATAGTAGTAGATGATGTCTTAGTATTACATTAGTGAGTTCATCTTGATTCTGTTACGTTCTTCAGATACTAGATACGATAAGAACATATACTACACCATATGTACAGAATAGATGATTCACACTAATGTATGCTAGAATGAATCTTAGCTTGTGTTCTGAGCCATCCGTTCTGGTCAAGCATCTTCCTTCTCCTCTCCTCCACCATGGCTCTGAACCAATCTGCTCCTCCCTACTTTCCTTCTTTTTATTTGACTCTCTCAGCCACATATGACATCCAGCTCAAGTGTAGAGTTGGGGGGAGAAGAAGTGGACAGAAAGAGGAGGGAGAAGCAGCACAGCCGGCGGCATAACCCGGAGGAAGTACATAGGTTTTCTTCAACAGCCGTAGGAGAACTATATGATATCTTTTCACAACATGTCATCTTGTCAAAGACCCTTCATGTGAATATCATGTTACCGCGGTGTCGGAAGACTAACATGTCATAAGTTTTTAAGCCGTGTGTTTTGACATAATCTTCCCAACTCTTTCCTCCTATGTAGTAATCTTGCATTATTACATAGCAGGAAAGAGTTTGGAGGATTATGTCAAAATACACGACTTAGAAAATTATGACATGTTAGTCTTCCGACATCGCGGTAACATGGTTGTCACATTAAGGGTCTTTGACAAGGTGATATGTTGTGAAAAGATATATCCTTATAATTCTCCTACGTCTGTTGAAGAAAACCTCTGTACTTCCTCCGGGTCATGTCGCCGGCTGTGCTGCTTCCCCCTCCTCTTCCTGTCCACTTCTTCTTCCCCGACTCTACACTTGAGCTGGATGTCATATGTGGCTGAGAGAGTCAAATAAAAAGAAGGAAAGTAGGGAGGAGCAGATTGGTTCAGTGCCATGGTGGAGGAGATGAAAGGAAGATGCTTGATCAGAACGGATGGCTCAGAACACAAGCCAAGATTCATTCTAGCAATATTAGTGTGAATCATCTATGTTCTTATCGTATCTAGTATCTGAAGGACGTAACAGAATCAAGATGAACTCACTAATGTATGCTAGAATGAATCTTGGGTTATGTTCTGAGCCATTCGTTCCGATACTTGGCAATTAAGCCATTCGACTGGCGAGGCAGAAACTATAAGGCTACTTGCATGTTCTTCCAACTTTAAATTACAAGATTACTACATTAGGTTAAATAAATCACTAACCTCATCGCGGCCAATGTTTACAGTCTTGGTCTCAACTATCTTCGATTCTATGATCCCATGCTTTCGGAAAATAGACAACGCAGACTCCATGGAATAGAATGGCCTTACATGCAAATCGTCTGTGATTATGTATCTTTTCCCTCCTTTCACAAACATGCCATCCTTGTTGCCTCCATCTGAAACCCCCTCCCACGCAATATCCTCATCCATTGCCTTACCACAGAGACAGCGCCAATAACCGAACTATACAGACGGTGAGTCTTGGTGTAGCACTCAAATGTGGGGCACCCGTAAATTTGCCGAGGTTTTAAATCATCGACATTGAGTTTTAAACCCTCACGTAGCCTTTCTGCTTCACTTCTAGGCTCGAGCAGCATCTTCTTGCAAGCTTCGGTCTCCAGATACTTAGTGTCAAGATTCTGGACGCTCACGTAGCCTTTCTCCTTTCACAAACACGCCATCCTTCTTGTAACCCTCACGTAGCCCTCACGTAGCCTTTCTGCGGAAGTTTTTGTCGACGTACTCTGTAGCTTCCTGCCACTGCCACTGGGGATAGTCGCTAGGGTCCTCGGTAGGAAATTGACGCTAGGATGCGTTGACATGCTCTACGAAAGCGTCCAAAATCTTGACACTAAGTTTCTGGAGACCGAAGCTTGCAAGAAGATGCTGCTCGAGCCTAGAAGTGAAGCAGAAAGGCTACGTGATGGTTTAAAACTCAATGTCGATGATTTAAAACCTCGGCGAATTTACAGGTGCTCCACATTTGAGTGCTACACCAAGACTCACCGTCTGTATAGTTCGGTTATTGGCGTTCGATGTCCCTGTGGTAAGGCAATGGATGAGGATATTGCGTGGGAGGAGGTTTCAGATGGAGGCAACAAGGATGACGTGTTTGTGAAAGGAGGAAAAAGATACATAATCACAGACGATTTGCATGTAAGGCCATTCTATTCCATGGAGTCTGCGTTGTCTATTTTTCGAAAGCATGGGATCATAGAATCGAAGACAGTTGAGACCAAGACTGTAAACATTGGCCGCGATGAGGTTAGTGATTTATTTAACCTAATGTAGTAATCTTGTAATTTAAAGTTGGAAGAACATGCAAGTAGCCTTGTAGTTTCTCGTCGAAGATGAAATTACAACTCATGTTACAAAGTGATACGATATAATTACCATGTATAGCTTCAAATTATACAATCAAACTTTATTATATATTATGGTTTCCTGATGTATGTCTATCTCTGCCTTAGATTTTAAATTTTCTTATGAGACTACTCGTCTCAGCTACACCATTAACGGATATCTTGTTGCTCAAGTTGGACCCAATCGAAGTTCGCAGTGGCAATAAAGAGTGTGATCAGCTGATAGACATAACTCGGATAAAATCAGAAGACAACGCAAGTACTTGTACTGCTAGGTAGCTCCTATGTAGTAATCTTTCAGATAAAATCGGAAGCCGTGGGTTTTGACATAAATCGACTTTGGCCTCAACAAAGACCACAAGTCAGACGATGAATCCTACTTGTTTTGACATAATCCTCCTGTTGTCAGAAAGATGGCTCCTAGGACTCGTCGAGGTGGTGCCGCTAGTCGAGGAAGAGGTCGAGGCAAGAAACCCTTGGAGGTCGACACGGAGGAAATCTCCGTCGTAAAACAAGAGCCGGTGACTGTTAAGAAGAAGGTGTTACCAAAGGTCGAGGTCAAGGAAGAATCGATGACCATCAGGGAAGAGATTGCTCCCAAGCTTGAAGTTAAGGAGGAGCCACCGTCAGAGAGTAGTAGCATCGGGACCGACCCTCCTGTCCCTACTGTAACTCCCAAAATCATGTTTGGTAAATTTTAAGATTTTTCTAAATTTCTTTTAGAAATATTATTGTTTTCGTGAATAAACCAAATTTATTCGGATAGCTATTTAATTAATGAATTTTGACTTATTATGGATTTTTATCCATTTTAATAGAATATTGATAATAAACTTTTTGTTAAGCTGTTTTAATTAAACTTTGTTTAATTAAATTTAAGCGATTGACGGATTATTTATTAATACTGTTGATTTATATTAACTGGAAGAAAGGATTAATTTGACTAATTAATCATTTCCTCTCCCTGTTTACTATTCCTATGAATTGTTTTGAATTTTCTTTGATAATTGAAACTCTCTTAAAAACTAGTGAATATTGAAATCTGTAGATATTTTTAAAAGTCTATTTTGAAAATTATTGGAGGGAATAATTAGATTTTGGGATCTGTTGGAAAAATTGAATTTGGAAATCATTTGATTTGGAAAAGCTGATAGAATTTCGAAAATCTGTTTTCTTTATTAAAAATTCTGTTTGAATTTTGAATTTAAAAATCAGTTACTGACTAATTATTATAGCCCCAGATCTATTCTATTTTACCAACACTGCCACTATAATATACCCCCAGATCTACTCCTATTCACCACTTTGTCACAGATTATTTTTATTATATACAATACACGTTTTCCTAAAAATTCTGATACTGTCACATCATTCCTGACACACCCACAGTCTCTCTCTCTACAGTTTTTCTCTTCTCTCTCTCTCTGGAGCACCGCCGAGCGCTGCTATTCCCTGGCAATCCTCGGCCGAGCACCGCCACTGTCGCCGGAGTTCAGATCTCCGCCGCCATCTCGAAGACCGCCATCTCGACTGCCACGCCTCCATGAAGACTGCACCGCCTTGGAAGTTTGTCCTTCGATTTCTGAGCCACCGCCAAGGGACCGACGCCTCGTGAAGCACGTCGTCGCCGCCACCGAGTCGGGAGCATAGCCGATCTACTCGCCGAAGAGTAGATCTCCACCGAGCAGTCCCTCGCCATCTCTTCGCCGCCACCGCGAGTCACCGGAGAGACCCTTCCAGCATCAGCTAGCACGTCAACAACTGACGCTGGAACCACCCCGCACGACGTGTCCGTGCGCCGCCACCGTTGACGCCGAAGCCTTCGCCTCCCCTTCGCCACTCCAGCCAGATCTCCGTCACCGACGCCGAGGATCGACATCCCCTCCGATCACGGTGAGCATCACCTCGATCCACTCGGCCCCAACTCTTTCTTGATCTGTATTGTTGATTCTTCTTCATTTCTGGTTAGCTTGGTCCTAGATCTAAGGTTAAGGTTGTGGTGGCTGGACGGGAGATGAAGTGAGATGAGTGTTCGTTTGTGACTGTGAGAAGTAGAAGTGGTTTTATTGTCGGATGAGAATTATAGGTTAGTAAGAAGAAGACTATGGGAGGGAGAAGATGGAGTATGCTGTGAGTGTGAAGAGGGATAGTTAGAGGATGAGTAGTGAGTAGAGAGTGAACGAATTAATGGAGAGTGGCATGTTTTTGGCTGTTCTTCTTTACTTGGGTGAAGGAAATGATGTAAAGTGTTATTGATGGGACTTTAGGTGCTGTAGAGTTATGTGAAGAAATTATGAGAGTAGGTGAAGAAGAGTCTCGGCTGCTCTTCATGGCCGAATAAGTAAAGTGTGCGGGAATTAATGGCTGCTCCTATATGTTACTCTCTCTGTCTTCTTTTCTCTTTTATTTTATGTCTTTGTTTCATTTCCAAGGGACAGCACATTGAGTGCTGTGTAGGTGCTTGGGTTCATTTAAGAGAGTAATAGCATTTTCTCATTTAAAAGTGTGTTGTTATTATTAAATATTGTATATAGTACCTGCATAATAAATCAGTATAGTCACCATTTCACTATATAGTAATGTGTTGTGCTTTGGTTTCATTACTATTATATTTAAATTATTTTGGATTAAGCTTTACTTATAAATTCAAAATGGGTATCTTTACACCAGATAGTGCTTTAACTTATCTCTGACAAGAGAAAAATCTAAATTCTTAACATTGTAAATTTTTAAGAAATGTTGAGTAATATTAGTAATATTTTAATATGCTTTCAAATAATAAATTATTTCTTGTAGCTAGTGTATGTATATATATGGTTAGCTAGACTATATATATTAGTGATTTAGCCTGTTAATAATTAGTTAGTTAATTGCTAAATTGAGATAATATTTTAATATCAATATCTTGTAAATAGTTTTGCTAGTAAATAGTTTCTAAAAATATGGTTTTAAGTATTTAAACTAAATATTATTTTCAAATAATATTTCCAAATTTGTATTATTTAGACTAATGCTATTGAAAATACTTTCCAAGTAAACTTTAAGATATTTACTAAGTATCTATTTTAGCAAACCATTTTCTAAAAAGGTGATTTCTTATTAAATGTAAATTAAGAGTATTTTCACTAAAAACGTATTTTGATCAATCTATGATTTTCTAAAATATGATTAACTAGTATATGAATAGTTAGTAATAGTTGGCTAATTGTCACTATTTCAAAACACTAAATAACTTGTACAAATATAACAGGTGAATCATTGCAACCATGCAGTACTACTCTCGTGCAACCAAACCGAGGCAAGTACACTGACTTGACTTGTACCTTGTTTCTGTCTTACCTTCATGTGCCATGTTCTCATATCGGACACGAATTACACACGATTGTCTTGTACTCTTGTTCATTGCTTGTGCGTCATTGTTCATTGCGGGATTGGGAGAAATATTAGCTTTTGTGTGACCACACCCAACATAGGTATTGAAGATAGCCTAATCGTACACGTCACGTACGATGAAGCCGGACCTTGTAGAATTGACTCATTGACTCATTGCATCATTGATTGATTGATTGCTCCTAAGCCGGTCACACATTAGTTTTAATATTTCAAAATTGTCACAATTGCATATTGATTGATTGATTGATTGATTGCCTTGTACATTGATAGCCGTGTTCATTGTCTAGCATCTTGATTGTCATCCATTGCCTGCAGTTTTACATTTCATTTCTGGTACCACAGTTCAGTTTCATTTCATTCTAGTTTTTCTGGTATTCCTGTTTCACCTTGTACTCTGGATCACAGACTACATTGTATATTGTCTAGTCATGGTTGTACTTTGCTCTTTTCCTGATAGGATCGTTGCAGGTGAGTGGAGATTACATGGAGCTGGGTGATTGCTTGGATATTACAGTTTTTATTTCAGTTTATTTTCTGGAGATCTTAGAGTTTCATTTATTGTATATTATTTCATTGGACCGGATTTGTCTTCGGCTGAGTTTGTATTTTAAAACACTTGATGGATATTGGTGATTTCTGGGAACGTTATAAAAGCTGTGATTTGGTTTACATTACATTGTGACTGTGAGTTTTCCTTAGTATTGTACAGCTTACTTCGTCGTATCCAACGACGAAGGCTGGGCGTGTCCGACTCGTATCCGATTATTCGGGAGCGGGTCGTGACATGTTTTTAGTGGTGGCCCATGCAGGTCTGTCCTAATGACACTTATGCAATAAGTGTTATTGGGGGACCAGCAGAAGCTAAGGAAAACTCATCACAGCATAGGAACCGCGGGAAAATGGTTTATGATAAATAGTTAATGGTTTATGGTTTATAAAAAAAATGGTTTATGAAAATGGTTTACTGTTTATGAAACTGGTTTATGGTTTTGAAAATGGTTTATGGTTTATGGTTATTGATGTTTAAAAATTTTGGAAATTTGATTTACTTATGATTTTTTAGGATAGTTTGTGATTTTTATAGGATATAGCAATCAACAGTTTATTTCTTTTGCAGGACGGTCGCCACAACGAGCGCTGGGACCAGTGAGCAGCCTGCACCCAGTGCACAGGAGCAGCTTCCACCGCCTCCGCCTCAGCCGATTCCACCGACGATGATGTTCGATGGCACGCAAGTGATGGCCATGTTCCAGCAATTCATAGAGGTCCAGAATCAACAAGCTGTGCAGTTCAGAGAGACTCAGAGTCAGCAGGCTGCACAATTCAGAGAGACCGTCGTCGAAGCACTCAAGACCAGAGAGCCAGCTCCACCAGCACCGCCGGCACCAGCAGCGCCGAAGCCAGGAACTGCCAAAGAATATCAGTTCCTCAGCCCGATGGATTTTTGGGGCGATGAGGGGATAGTCTACGCAGACGAATGGCTGGAGAATGCTGAACGGTCATTGAAGATGGCGAGGATCCCAGAAGATTTGCAAGTCGAAGTTGCAAGCATGCGACTGTTCGACATCGCTAGGGCTTGGTACCGGGAGGAGCCCCAGTTAGCAGAGCCTGGAGTTTCCTGGAAAGATTTCAAGCTGCTTTTCCAGGAGAAATTCTTCCCGGATGTGGAGCGGGACGAGCTTAGAATGCAATTTGAAGCATTGCAGCAAGGAAATATGTCAGTGGCCCAGTATACATCCGAGTTCACCCGACTCAGCAGGTTCGCAGAGAACCTAGTCAGTTCGCCGAAGGACAGGACTTGGATGTTCAAGAAGGGTCTCACCAGGGAGCTACGTCATGCAGTAGCTATTAGTCAGGCCACTACATATGCGAGCATTCTTAAAGTTGTTCAGGGAGTGGAGAAGGAAATGGATCCGAAGCTCAAGCGGGACCGAGATATTGGCGCCAGCAGTTCCCAGGGTCCACCGAAGCGGACCGACACTAAGCAGAGGCCACCTCAGCATCAGCACCATGTTCGAGCACCGACATCGCCGAGGCAGCAGAGGCAGACCCAGACCCCGGTGTACTTTTCTTGTGCATACTGCAAGCGATCGGGACACCATGTCAAGGAATGCCGCCAGAAGTTAGGACAATGCTTGATTTGTGGATCTGCCACTCATCAAGTGAGGGATTGTCCTTCGGCTTTCACTCGTCAGGGGCCAGTACCAGAGCAACAGCAGGAGGACCCAGTTTATGAGGATCAGTAGTCGCAGGGGCGCAGTCAGATGAACGTTATTTCTTACTTGCTTGTAGTAGCTGAATTTCTTTTATATTGTCTATTTTGAGGCTTGTCTCTGAGTTTTCCTGCATTTACAGTCTTTTCTATTGTCTAGTGGCTACTTGTTAGTCCTTGTTATTTTACTACATAAATAAATCATCTAGTTTTCTGGTTGCCTTAAATAAATTTTGTTGATTTTGTACCATTGCAAAACCCTTGAAATTTCGAGGACGAAATTTTTGTAAGGGGGGTAGATTTGTAACTCCCAAAATCATGTTTGGTAAATTTTAAGATTTTTCTAAATTTCTTATAGAAATAGTATTGTTTTCGTGAATAAAACCAAATTTATTCGGATAGCTATTTAATTAATGAATTTTGACTTATTATGGATTTTTATCCATTTTAATAGAATATTGATAATAAACTTTTTGTTAAGCTGTTTTAATTAAACTTTGTTTAATTAAATTTAAGCGATTGACGGATTATTTATTAATACTGTTGATTTATATTAACTGGAAGAAAGGATTAATTTGACTAATTAATCATTTCCTCTCCCTGTTTACTATTCCTATGAATTGTTTTGAATTTTCTTTTGATAATTGAAACTCTCTTAAAAACTAGTGAATATTGAAATCTGTAGATATTTTAAAAGTCTATTTTGAAAATTATTGGAGGGAATAATTAGATTTTTGGGATCTGTTGGAAAAATTGAATTTGGAAATCATTTGATTTGGAAAAGCTGATAGAATTTCGAAAATCTGTTTTCTTTATTAAAAATTCTGTTTGAATTTTGAATTTAAAAATCAGTTACTGACTAATTATTATAGCCCCAGATCTATTCTATTTACCAACACTGCCACTATAATATACCCCCAGATCTACTCCTATTCACCACTTTGTCACAGATTATTTTATTATATATACAGTACACGTTTTCCTAAAAATTCTGATACTGTCACATCATTCCTGACACACCCACAGTCTCTCTCTACAGTTTTTCTCTTCTCTCTCTCTTCTCTCTCTCCTCTCTGGAGCACCGCCGAGCGCTGCTATTCCCTGGCAATCCTCGGCCGAGCACCGCCACTGTCGCCGGAGTTCAGATCTCCGCCGCCATCTCGAAGACAGCGCCATCTCGACTGCCACGCCTCCATGAAGACTGCAACCGCCTTGGAAGTTGTGTCCTTCGATTTCTGAGCCACCGCCAAGGGACCGACGCCTCGTGAAGCACGTCGTCGCCGCCACCGAGTCGGGAGCATAGCCGATCTACTCGTCGAAGAGTAGATCTCCACCGAGCAGTCCCTCGCCATCTCTTCGCCGCCACCGCGAGTCACCGGAGGAGACGACCCTTCCAGCATCAGCTAGCACGTCAACAACTGACGCTGGAACCACCGCCGGACGACGTGTCCGTGCGCCGCCACCGTTGACGCCGAAGCCTTCGCCTCCCCTTCGCCACTCCAGCCAGATCTCCGTCACCGACGCCGAGGATCGACATCCCCTCCGATCACGGTGAGCATCACCTCGATCCACTCGGCCCCAACTCTTTCTTGATCTGTATTGTTGATTCTTCTTCATTTCTGGTTAGCTTGGTCCTAGATCTAAGGTTAAGGTTGTGGTGGCTGGACGAAGGAGATGAAGTGAGATGAGTGTTCGGTTGTGACTGTGAGAAGTAGAAGTGGTTTTATTGTCGGATGAGAATTATAGGTTAGTAAGAAGAAGACTATGGGAGGGAGAAGATGGAGTATGCTGTGAGTGTGAAGAGGGATAGTTAGAGGATGAGTAGTGAGTAGAGAGTGAACGAATTAATGGAGAGTGGCATGTTTTTGGCTGTTCTTCTTTACTTGGGTGAAGGAAATGATGTAAAGTGTTATTGATGGGACTTTAGGTGCTGTAGAGTTATGTGAAGAAATTGTGAGAGTAGGTGAAGAAGAGTCTCGGCTGCTCTTCATGGCCGAATAAGTAAAGTGTGCGGGAATTAATGGCTGCTCCTATATGTTACTCTCTCTGTCTTCTTTTCCTCTTTTATTTTTATGTCTTTGTTTCATTTCCAAGGGACAGCACATTGAGTGCTGTGTAGGTGCTTGGGTTCATTTAAGAGAGTAATAGCATTTTCTCATTTAAAAGTGTGTTGTTATTATTAAATATTGTATATAGTACCTGCATAATAAATCAGTATAGTCACCATTTCACTATATAGTAATGTGCTGTGCTTTGGTTTCATTACTATTAATATTTATAAATTATTTTGGATTAAGCTTTACTTATAAATTCAAAATGGGTATCTTTACACCAGATAGTGCTTTAACTTATCTCTGACAAGAGAAAAATCTAAATTCTTAACATTGTAAATATTTTAAGAAATGTTGAGTAATATTAGTAATATTTTAATATGCTTTCAAATAATAAATTATTTCTTGTAGCTAGTGTATGTATATATATGGTTAGCTAGACTATATATATTAGTGATTTAGCCTGTTAATAATTAGTTAGTTAATTGCTAAATTGAGATAATATTTTAATATCAATATCTTGTAAATAGTTTTGCTAGTAAATAGTTTCTAAAAATATGGTTTTAAGTATTTAAACTAAATATTATTTTCAAATAATATTTCCAAATTTGTATTATTTAGACTAATGCTATTGAAAATACTTTCCAAGTAAACTTTAGGATATTTACTAAGTATCTATTTTAGCAAACCATTTTCTAAAAGGTGATTTCTTATTAAATGTAAATTAAGAGTATTTTCACTAAAAACGTATTTTGATCAATCTATGATTTTCTAAAATATGATTAACTAGTATATGAATAGTTAGTAATATAGTTGGCTAATTGTCACTACTTCAAAACACTAAATAACTTGTACAAATATAACAGGTGAATCATTGCAACCATGCAGTACTACTCTCGTGCAACCAAACCGAGGCAAGTACACTGACTTGACTTGTACCTTGTTTTCTGTCTTACCTTCATGTGCCATGTTCTCATATCGGACACGAATTACACACGATTGTCTTGTACTCTTGTTCATTGCTTGTGCGTCATTGTTCATTGCGGGATTGGGGGAAATATTAGCTTTTGTGTGACCACACCCAACATAGGTATTGAAGATAGCCTAATCGTACACGTCACGTACGATGAAGCCGGACCTTGTAGAATTGACTCATTGACTCATTGCATCATTGATTGATTGATTGCTCCTAAGCCGGTCACACATTAGTTTTAATATTTTAAAATTGTCACAATTGCATATTGATTGATTGATTGATTGATTGATTGCCTTGTACATTGATAGCCGTGTTCATTGTCTAGCATCTTGATTGTCATCCATTGCCTGCAGTTTTACATTTCATTTCTGGTACCACAGTTCAGTTTTATTTCATGTTCTAGTTTTCTGGTATTCCTGTTTCACCTTGTACTCTGGATCACAGACTACATTGTATATTGTCTAGTCAGGGTTGTACTTTGCTCTTTTCCTGATAGGATCGTTGCAGGTGAGTGGAGATTACATGGAGCTGGTGATTGCTTGGATATTACAGTTTTTATTTCAGTTTATTTTTCTGGAGATTGTATCTTAGAGTTTCATTTATTGTATATTATTTCATTGGACCGAATTTGTCTCCGGCTGAGTTTGTATTTTAAAACACTTGATGGATATTAGTGATTTCTGGGAACGTTATAAAAGCTGTGATTTGGTTTACATTACATTGTGACTGTGAGTTTTCCTTAGTATTGTACAGCTTACTTCGTCGTGTCCAACGACGAAGGCTGGGCGTGTCCGACTCGTATCCGATTATTCGGGAGCGGGTCGTGACACCTACAGAAGACCTCAACCAGATTGAGCCTTCGTATGCAAAGTGGCTAATAGAATGGTACATGCCTCAATGCAACTATGATCCCTGGCTGTGAGGATTCATCGTCTGACTTGTGGTCTTTGTTGAGGCCAAAGTCGATTTTTCTATGTGTTTTGGAATATTTGTGAAAATTTTGGAATATTTGTGCTATGATCGGATTATAACGATGGATATTAGGTTACTCTTCCGGATAATTGATGTCTATTTTATATTAATTTGGTTTGGTCTATATGATTCTTGGATAATTGGTGTGCATTAAATTCGTATGTGCATATTTGGTCTATGTGATTCTTGGATAATTTGTGTGCATAATATATTTGGTCTATGTGATTGTTGGATAATTGGTGTGCATTATATATTGGTTTGGTTTATGCATATTTTTGCGAAAAGGGAAAGCGCTGTAATTTTTTTTCAAAATATTCTCAGTTAGCGACGGACTTGTGACCGTTTAGCGACGGTTATTACCAGTTTCTGACTACTTTTCGACGGCTACTCTGTCGCTAACTGGAGATTTGAAAATGTTTCCAGGTAGCGACGGATGGTCGACGGAATATCCGTCGGCATTGTATATAGTTCGACGGAATAGCGACGACCTATCCGTTGCCCTTGTTCTGGAAATACCAAAAATTTTCAGAACATGCTCGACGGATAATCCGTCAGTATTCCGTCGATATATATCGACGGAATAGCGACGAATAATCCGTCGCCATGGTGCTGGAAATACCAAGCATTTCCAAAACCTGATCGACGGATAGTCCGTCAGCACACCGTCGCTAATCCGTCGTTTGTTACCGACGAATACCGACGGATGAGCGACCGAACGATACGCTCTGATACGCGGTTACGACGAGTTACCGACGGAATTTTACGTCGCTGTTGTCTACACAGTTCAGTACTTAATAGTTGAAATGGACGACAGTCCTTCAGAAATGCGTCGCTAATGCTTCGTATTGTGACGTCGACAAGCTGTCGCTATTCCATCACTTGACGACTACGTAGCGACGGACCGTCATTAGCGACGAGCTGATTGCCGACGAATTTTTTTGGCCAAAAACCGTCAGTGATCGGTCGCTAATACTAATTACCGTCGGATTGCGACGGATAGGGCCGTCGCTAAAACAATAAATTTTGGTAGTGATCAATCACTGCAATAACACCCCTCTTGATGAGATCGTGTACAGCCCTGTACTTTAATCGCACAGTCCTCTTCTTTCCGTTGAAGAGGTCATTTGATGCCACCGCCGCAGTCGCCTGATTGTCGCAGTATATCGGCATCGCCGGTATTTGCGCCCCAACCACTGGAAGATCATACATGAGCTCCCAAAGCCATTCTGCTTCCTCCGCTGCGGTATCAAGTGCAAAGAACTTAAATTTTATGGATGACCGCGAGAGCATAGTCTGCTTCTTCGATTTCCACGATATAGCAGCTCCACCCATTGTGAAAATGTATCCACCTGTGGACCTCTCGCTCTCCACTTCTGAGCACCAACTGGCATCACTGAAGCCTTCCACTACCGGCGGATCTCCGCTGTAGTGCAGTGCATATGTCTGAGTCTTCTTGAGATATCTCATAACCCGTTTCACAGCTTTCCAGTGCTCAATGCCTGGGTTGCTCGTGAAATGACTCAGCCTTCCCACAGCAAAAGTTATGTCAGGCCTTGTGGCAGTAGTAGCATACATCAAACTCCCGATTACGCTTGCATACTCCAGCTGCCTGACGCTTTTTCTTGAATTAGGCTTCAGTTTTAGATCACACTTGTACGGCGTATCGATCCCTGGAAGATCATGATATCCGTAACGAGTGATCATCTTCTCAACATAATGAGACTATGACAGCGCTAGTCCAGTGTCTATCCGGATGATCTTGAGTCCCAAGATAACATCAGCATCCCCTAAGTCCTTCATACTGAACTTCGTCGAGAGGAACTTCTTTGTCTCCGTGACACAGCTTATATCCGTACCTAGGATTAGCATGTCATCCACGTATAGACAAACGATGACTCCTCTTCCGGCAGCAAACTTCGTATAGACGCACTTGTCTGTTTCATTGACCCTGTAGCCATTTGACCATATAACTTTGTCAAACTTCTCATGCCACATTTTGGGAGCTTGCTTTAAACCGTACAGAGATTTCACCAACTTGCAGACTTTGTCTTCAAGACCTTTGATGACAAATCCTTCTGGTTGTTGTATGTAGATCTCTTCGATCAGCTTGCCATTCAGGAATGCTGTTTTCACATCCATCTGATGTATCACCATCTTATGTATCGCTGTGAGAGCAATCAACATTCTAATGGTGGTCATCCGGGCTACTGGAGCATACATGTCAAAGTAGTCGATCTCCTGCTTCTGAAAAAACTCCTTGGCCACCAACCTGGCCTTGAACTTGTCAATAGTTCCATCTGCTTTCATCTTTTTCTTGAAGATCCATTTGCATCCGATGGATTTCGTTCCTTTAGGAAGATCAACCAACACCCAAGTGTTATTTGAGGTGATAAAATCAATTTAATTCTCAATCGCCTCCTTCCAGAAAACATCATCTCTGGCCTTCATCGACTCATCATAGGTAAGCAGATCTGCTTCCATATGATAGGTGATGAAGTCATCTTCGAAGTTCTTCGGCCTCCTCGCTCGCTTCGACGACGGCTCAGCGAGTTCTGGTTCAACCGTTATTTCAACAACAACATCTTCTTGGACTACTTCTTTATTGAAAACTTCAGTTTCTTGTGCACCCTTATTGTTCTCCAGTTTATCCGTAAGAATAATATTCTTGTGCTTTGCAAATTGTCTTCACGAGATTCGATGATATAATTTGACTCAATATCAAGAAATGTTCGAGCATCACTCTTTTCGACATACCCCAAGAAGATCATCTTCATAGTCCTAGTACCCAGCTTCTGAATCTTCAGATCTGGGAGCTTCACATAAGCTAGAGACCCCCACATTCGGTCTGACTTTGAACCAGTGTTCATGAGGAGTTACGTCCGAAGTTGCATACGACACTCTATTTAGAACAAAAGTGGTCGTCAATACAGTTTCTTCCCATTAGCATTTAGGAAGACCCGTAGTTAGCAGCATTGAGTTCATCATTCCTGTCAACGTTCTGTTCTTCATCTCCGCTATCCCGTTAGATTGAGGAGAATACGGAGCAGTAGTCTCATTGATGATTCCATGTTCTTTGCAGAACGATACAAATTCATGAGACCTATACTCTACATCTCGATCACTTCTGAGTAGTTGTAGATCGGTTTAACGTTCAGCTTCAGCCCTGAAGTCTCTGAACTATTCGAATGCTGCATCCTTCTACTTGAGAAGTCATGCGAACGTGCACTTCGAGAAACACTTCGAACCGACCTCTGTGGAGAATTGATAAAAGTCACAGATATCTGAGTGTACTAACTCCAGATGATCAGTACTTTAGTTCAATCGTCTGAGCAGCTTCCCAACAGTCTTGTATCTGCACAGACCTTAAACTCCTCCACCTCCTTACCCCCATATTCCGAAGATAAGGTCCCAATAGGACAGCTTGAGTCTGCTTCTGTCATAGAACAACTCTCAGTCCACTCAATGAAGTAACTTCATCGCCATCAGCAGAAGTTCGAACATTCTTTCAGCACCGAACATCTTTTCGAAGCATGTTCCTCGCTAAGAAATTACCATCTGGCTAGTACGAATGTCCATCATTCAAGTCTGTATCAGATAACAGACTTTCTGAGATCAGATCGCCAAAAAATCTCTGGTATGTGCAACACGCATTCTAGTGTCCTTGTCGGTGGTTAATAACCACTGTCTCGAACTTCAGAACTTCTGCTAGATATATGTTCGCCATCGAGACCTTCGTCATAACATGGCTCATCCTTGGTGAACAGCTCCTTTGAGAGCACACGTGGTCAGATGCACTAGTGTCAGACCACTAGTCAGCTACCACGCTAGATAACTCAACCTGTGCAACACAAGCAACCAAGTTAAGTAATCAAAATAACCAAGTTTAGCTATACCTGCTATTTTGGTTTGGGCTTGGATTTGCATTCACTCATGTGTAGTGGCCATTCTTGTCACAGTTGAAGCAAGTCACGTGGGACTTGGACTTCTGTTGCTTGAACGAAGGACCGTTCACTTTTAGATTTAGTGGAGTCCTTCTTCTTGTGATGAGAAGCCACCTACTTCCCCTTGAACTCTCTTGTCTGCACCAAGTTGGCCTTAGCCAGTTGTTTGGACAGAGAGTCCATCTTCTATTGAAATCGTATTTCGTCCTCAACGTGGATCTCTTGTAGAAGATCTTCCAAGCTAATGTCCAGCTTCTTCCGATGCATTCTAGCATAGAAGTTGCTCCAACCAACAGAAAGTTTCGAGACTATCCCTCCAACGACAAACTTGTCGACGAGGGACATCTTCTCGTCATCCAACTTCTGGCACAACTTCAGGAATTCTTTTACTTGAGGTAGCATCGCCATCTCGTCTTCGAAGAGCCACTTGTGGTACTTCTCGATGATGAAAATTTTGGAACTGTTCTCATCATCTTCATATAGCTTACCCAAAGAATCCCAGATCTCTTTGGCATTCTCCTTCTTGGAATATGACTCAGCCAAAGAGTCTTCCATAGAATTGAGAATCAGCAGTTTACATATGCTGTTTTCTCTCTTTCATTTGCTCTGCTTGACGAGTGCAACAGCAGTAACATCGGCAGTTCCTCCTTCTGGAATCGTCGGTTCATCCTTAATCAACACATGGTCTACGTCCACGAGTTGAAGATTAAGGGTGACCTTCCTCTTCCAGATTTGGAAATGTTCTCCGTCGAATTTCTCCAACTTGTTAAAGCTGGTATCGATGAGAGAAGCACGAGAGTTTTCCATCTACAAGGATCTTGCTTTGAGATTGTTAGTCCCGGGGCTTGATCAAAGATGGTAGACTCGATGTCGAGATCAGAGGTTCAACAAACGTTCACCTTCTGATTATTCTCGAGATCCAAGAGGAACACTATAATATAAATCTGATTACAAAAGCAACAATAATCAGAAAGGAAATCTCATGTTCTTCCTCGCAATCGCAGTTGCTGACGGACAGAACTGAGTTCAGAAAATAAATCTCACGTTCTTCCTTGCAATCGCAGTTGCAGACGGACAGAACTGAGTTACAACTCAGATGAAGGAGAAGAAAGAAGAAAGACGAAAGAAGAAAGAAGAAGAGGAAAGGTTCTTGCTGGGGTGATTAAGATCACCGTTGCTCAAAGCAAGATTCGTCCCAACACGATCTGCTCCCAGGAACCAGCAAGTTCACGAAGAACTTCTGGAACGCTCGTAAGTCAATATTTGAGACTTGAACGGGCTTCCTGGACTTTACAGACTCCCTTAACTCTCTTCTTGGTGCATCTTTCAAAGGAGGCCAAGGGACTCTATTTATAGAGTCGAGTTGAGACTTCACCTCTTCTCCTATCCGATGTGGGACTAAAATACCAATACTCAAAAATAGAGTTTGATATTTTAGATCATCCCACAATCAGCATAGAAGTGTGCCAGTCCACGCCTACCCCCCGAACACTCCCGTGCATGCACGAGACATCCTGGAGTCCGTGTCCGAGTCCGAGTCCGCACAACAAAAATCAACTTGCATCCTTGTTGGATTTAATCCTTTTTTCTTCTAGGAAAATACTCCCACATGGCACAAACTTGTGCCCCACTACACCTCATGTGCACACCTCAACACAAGCAATGCATTATATTGAGATTCAAACTCCTGACCACTCGTAGCATTATATAAATATGGAACCAAGGTAAATTGTTTCTGGAATTGCTTCCATTGGGATTCAAACTCCTGACCACTCGGATCGCATGCATCTCTCTTAACCACTAGACTAGAGATCATTACTATATATATATATATATATATATATATATATATATATATATATATATATATATATTCATCTCTCTTAACCACTAGACTAGAGATCATTACCATATATATATATATATATATATATATATATATATATATATATATATATATATATATATATATATATATATAGTAATGATCTCTAGTCTAGTGGTTAAGAGAGATGAATATATATATATATATATATATATATATATATATATATATATATATATATATATATATATATATATATATATTCATCTCTCTTAACCACTAGACTAGAGATCATTACTATATATATATAGTGGTTAAGAGAGATGAATATATATATATATATATATATATATATATATATATATATATTAGCTTTCGACTTAAGGAAGACGTACGACACTGTGAATCGGGAATTTGTCTGTCATGTGATGAAGGCAATGGGATTTGATGCAGGATGGGTGGAGATGGTTCGAGAATGTATTCAGACTCCTACATTCTCGGTTCTGATTAAAGGTATCCCGTATGGTTTCATTAAAAGTAGTCGAGGGATTCGACAAGGGGCCCCCGCTATTCCCTTATCTTTTTACATTTGTGATGGAGTACTCTTCGTGTCTCATGGAGACGGCTGTGACACAAAAGAGGATTGTTCCGCTACAGAAGAGGATTAAACCGATAGTATCACATCTTATCTATGTTGATGACCTCCTCGTATTTATAGTGCCGTGGGTCATGTGCCAGGTCAGGCTTAAAATTTTCATCCATAGTCCGGCCCGGCCCGGCCCGCTACAATTTATCGGCTCAAGAGGCCTGGCTCGAGCCCGGCCCGGCCCACTTTACAGCTCTAGATATCATGGTGGTTATAGATGAGATCAAAAACGCAAGGCGGCGAACTACAAGCCGGTTCATTGAGGCTCGTATTAGAATTGCGGTAAATGTATGGCATATTTGGAAGTCACGCAACAATCACATCTTCAAGGAGATGAGCATAACTGGCAATGGCATCATTCATAATATAGAAAATGATGTTAAGATTATGAGTGCTAGACATGTCTAAAATAGCAATTCCGTACTAAAGTTTACATATGAATGAAAAATACCTATTTTCAAAAAAAAAAAAAAAGCGCTTTCGAGTTTCTCAGTCTGATCTTGATCTTTGACTGTTCCTCCTGATTGTCGGTGAAGATGGGCTCTCGTTGCAACGATCAATCGTTATTTCAATTTAATCTATGATCTTTAACAGTTTCTCCTGATCGCAGTTTACTCATCTCGATGTTTTTTTTTTTCTTTTTCATACGAGTCAGTCCACATTCTCCAGTCCGAACTGATGATGATCGTAGTTTACTGGAGTGGACTTAGTCCATCTCAAATATATATTATTTTTTCTTTTGTCAGTCCATTCCAGTTCGAATTTCTGGTTCCGTCCCTGAATATCGTCGGTGTTGTGTGAGAAAGTCGGGCTCTCGTTGCGTCCATCGATCAATTGTTATCCGGCGAAAGCCCCAGGAACCTCCCGGAGATGGCAGCCGCCAATGCCATGGCGAAACTGGGGTCCTTCGTCAGAGACGAGGCCATCCTCTCGGCCAGCTCCCGGCTCCGGTGGGCCTCCTGATCCCCGACGGGTCTCGGCCGTCGCGCCGAGTCCTCCGCGGCGACCGGGCGAGGGGGGCTGCCGGCATTGGCGGCGGCGGGAGGACGGTCGGACGCCGGAGCCGACGGCGTCGGCGGCTTGGCGTGGTCGTGCTCCCCTTCGTACGTCGCGACGAGCACCGACCGGTCCTCCGCGCTCCTCTGCACCCTCTTCTTGACCCGGCAGGCCGGGGCGAAGGAGCACCGGTAGTAGGCTCTCGGACACGGGTTGTCCCTCGTCACCTTCTGCCCGTACTTCCGCCACTGGTACCCGTCCTTCACCACCAGGCTCGTGTCCGACGCCTCGGTGCGGACGCAGAGCTTCGATATCCTCGGCCCGGCCGCCTCCTCCTCCCTCACCGTCTCCTCGCTCGAGGCGCTGCCGCGGTCCGCGCTCTCGCCCTTCCGCTTCCTGGTGGTCGGAGACAACGACGACGACGACAAGTCGACCAGCTGGCTCTGGAGGGCGGCGTAGTTGGCCTGCATGGCCGCGAGGAGGCCGTTTAGCCTCTTGTTCTCTTCGTTCACGCGATCCAATTCCGCTTCGAGCTCGATGACCTTTATTTTTATTTTATTTTATATAACAGATCAGAACTCCGCAGTTAAACGTGCTTGAAAAAGAAATATTTATATGTATATATAAGAATCACCTACCTCATCTTTCACTAAATCGTTCTTAGTCGTCGCCACGGAACGACCCATCTTCGTCTCTAGAGGCACCATAGGGCCGATATTGAGCCCGAGTCCGAGTTCAAGGGAGGGATGATCAAACCAGGTAGTCGACTCCATTGCAAATTCTCAAACTAATGGGGTGTGTGTGTATATATAGGAGCAACTGACCAATGGAAATTTTTAGAACGTCACTTTTGTTTGGTGTCATGAGCTTCTCAAGATGTGTAGATATATATATATAGGGAGTCCTCTATGAACATGCATGCATGCATGTGTGAGGAAGTTTCGTTCACTAGCAACTTGTTTTTTTTTTTTTTTTTGAGTCAACAAACGTGTGGATGGTCAAGTCAACGAAGCCTTCTAATACTTCTACTAGTACTACTACTACTACTAAAAGGTCCAAAGGAGAGGTAGAGAAGGGCTAATGGGATGGGGGAAGGGAGGAGGAAGTCTCCATGACTTGGCTTCTTTCTTGCTTGCTTAATTTATTCATGTTTAGCTGTCACGTTTTCTTTGTGTGGACTTTCCCACAAGTTATATTAATCTTTGTCTTCTCCTCAATGTCTTTTATCAGTTTATGCTAATTTCTGGATTTTGAATCTTGAAAAAAAAAAGAAAAAAAAGTAGGTACTGGGAACAAGAATATTGAAACTAGTGTTTGATTGTCTGCAAACACAATTGCACCAACCAATTAGTATATTTTCGAATGCATTTGTACATGGTGTAATATTCTATTTCTTGTAATTGATGAATTCATTATTTTCCTGGCTTTAGCTTCTGATGGAAACGAAACACGAAAATCATTCTTCCAAATTGAGACATGGTGAGCACCGTCATACAAATCAAATATTTCAAAACCACAAAGCGCACAACATAAACACCAAGACTTTAACGTAAAAAATTCTAACGAAAAAAATTGCGGAACGTTCGAAGTCCAACATGAAAAAGCCTCCAGTAAAAATAGAATAAGCTTATAAACTTCTTGAAATGATTGCTCCTCAAAACAATATCTGAAAGATTGATTCTCTCATACTCTCTCTAGAAAGTTACAAACTTTGAGAAAGTTCTCACATTTGATCCCTTGACGATGGATTAGGGTTAAAGTCATATTTAAAGTCTCCTAATCCCGGACAAATTAATATGGACCGTTAATCATGATCTAATGATGTAAATAAAATACTTAAATTCGGCCCAACCCCAACACCGGTGGTATACCAAAAAATTGTCACTTCGAGTCGGAACTGGAATAAAACTACGTTAGACCAATATATCGGGGGTACACCAACATCGATATTTCTGATACTTATTTTTTAACCTTTCTATTACACATTAAAATCGAGCCACCTTTGTTGTCTTTGACTTCCGATCTTCTTCAACACACAGATAACACTTGTCGTACTCCGAGATGTTTTCCACGTAGGTTGAAAAACTCATCCAACATCAACAACTTCAAATACATTAATTAAAATTGTTATTTTTATTTATTAAAAAATTATCATATTAAATTTGCTTTAAATGCCTTTTTAACTCTTTAATTTGAATGGAAATCATGAATATGTTCCTATCTATTTTACATAAGCTTATTATTATATGAATGGTAATAAAGTCTAGAGGGGGTGTTTGATACGCAGAATACTATAAGACCAAAATTCTATATTTCTGAAAATTAAATTTTTGGTAGTTAAATTTCTTGAAAAATTATAGTCTCATTTTTGTAATATATAAGTATTTCCGAGAAGAAAAGGATAAAAACTAAAAAAAAGATTAAAACTGGGAAAAGACCCTCAAAAAATTCTTTAAAAAATGGAACAATTAAAAGAAAACATTATGAAAAAAAATAGATAAAACACTGAAAAAAAAAATTATTATTAAAAAAAGGAAAAAAAAAATCATAAAAATTTAAAAAATGTAAGAAACTTAAAAAGATCTTTAAAACGGAAGGGGAAAAAAAGTCTTTAGAAAAATGGAAAAGGATGAAAAAAACGAAAAACAATATAAAAAGAGCATTAGAAAAAAAAAAAACAATATTTGTCCGAACAAATATACCCATTTATTCTTAAGGGATAGAATTCTTATGTTTTTTAGGTAAATTATTTATCCGGATATTTGTAGTTCATGTGAATAATCTTTTATAACTTAAACAAACATTAAAATAGCCACCCTAAAAAAATTAGAAATATTTTTTTTGGGGTACCAAACGCCATCTAAAGTGTAAATTATTTTGGCCACCATTATTCTTTTACTTATTTCACCAATAACCTCACTTGCAATTGTATTTTTTTTCTAACTAACGGATTTGTCTTTTGTTGCTACTATATTACGTTTAGATACCATATAACAAAAATGAAAAAAATTACTAAGGACTAAAATGATTAGAATGACTTTGCGGAGCTTTTATTTATAATTGGACTTATTTACATTTTAGGGTTATTTAGTTTTAGGGTCTCACATATATATGAATATTAGGATTTGGGTTTCGAAATTGACCGATGTTATCACTGTTCATTAGTTTATGTAAACAGTAATTTCGAGACACAAATTCTAATATCGATTAATTTCGAGAACAAAATTCTAGTATTCGTATATATGTGAGACTCTAAAACTAAATATTAGTATCTTTTAAAATATTGGACTGAGCCAACCGTGTGATGAGTCTCAAGTCGGGCTCAGGGTCATGGCCGTCGTTTTGAATCTACACCCCCGACAAGTTCCTTTTCAACTTCAAGACGTGCGTTCAAAAGTCAACCAATAGCACACCACTGGTCAACCGCTGCATATGTCACCAGTGACGTCAACATGAACATCCTGGCTGGCTGGATTGTGGGAGGAGCCACAGTTGGAAGTCAACGTTGGTCTTTGAACCACATTTTTTTTCCATGTGTTTTGTATTTGTCAGTTTTATTGTCATTTATTTGTTCATTTCTGAATTAATTGGTCATTATTTCTGTCCGTTAGAATTCGTCTATATATTGAGTCCTCTTTTTCTTCTTCTCGACACAAAAAAAATTCTACGTAAAATATCTCTCTAAAATCTTGTTCTCCGAAACTCTTTCTCTTCTTCACATCCTTGCTCTGAACAGAGTTAAGTCGGGATCAATCTCTCCGAGTTGTGTGCAACGAGAAGATACTGGTACAATAAAATTTTTACCATTATGAGCATTCGGAACAAGTCTGTACATAGATCTGAATTAACTCTTAGGTCTCGTTTGGTTCACGGAAAGGAAGTCAATTCCCATGTTTTTTTCATGGGGATGGAAAAGTAGAATTCCTATCAAATTATCTTTCCTATGTTTGGTTGGTGTAGGAAAGGAAAGAAAAAATATATCATTGTTCCAACAATATCCAATGTCAACATAATTATAATGAAGAGTTAATTGGTAAAATAGGTAATAAATTAAGGCTACTTTTGTCATAATGTTTGGTAATTAATGTTGGAAAAGGAGGAGGAAAAATGAATTCCATGGGACATGAGATGAACCATTTTTTTTTCCTATTTTCTCCCATGTCAGGAAAGTGTTTCCCAAATTTGTGGCTACCAAACAAAGGAAAGGAACAAGTTTCCTTTCCGAATTCTTTGAATCCGTGAACCAAACGAGGCCTTAGGACAGTGTTTGGTACGCGACTTTTCCGGAGGCCGGTAACCTTTCTTTTTCTTTGTTTTCTTTGCATATTTTTCAAAAGGAGAAAAGAAAATTATTCTAATACTCTTTACTATATATTTTGGTTATTTGTACTTTGATTTTGTTGACAATATGGAAACGAAAGTGATCGCAAATATTAATACATATACAGAAATGCCAATCACGAACCAATGCCAATGGGTGGGACATTCTCACACAAAGATAATTAGGAAAAAAATATAACTCTATTGATCAACACAAAATTAATATAGTTCAACATAATCACTTCTCTATACGTATTCATATTTATAAGAAATAAACTAACTTAAGTTATATGGAAGAAAAAAAATTCTAACAAAGCATGAAAGAAACAGAAAAGATAAATAAAAAAATTAAATAAAAAGTTGGATCAAAGTTCGTCCAAACAGCTGGTACGAAATTCTGATTTTGGCTATATCGGAATTTTGGTTTTTCATGGACACGTTTTTAGAAACTGAAATTTAGATTTGGATGAACCGGAATTTCGATTTTGGCTCGGTTAGGATGTTTCCAACTCGATCTCGGTTAGGTTAGTCCCTCTACTTGCAGATAACTTGATTGTGAGTTCTTCGCGTTGGTGCTTAGATTTAAAGTACCTCATTGACTAGGGGTGAGCATATAACAGTTGAAAACCGAAAACCGAACCGAACCGAACCTAAATATCACAAACGGTTCGGTTTATCGGTTTTCGGTTCGGTTTTCGGTTTGAAAATTTGAAATTTTAAAATAACGGTTCGGTTTTCGGTTCTTGGTCTGGATAACCGAACCGAACCGAAAATCGATTTAGATATAATAATTTATCAAACTATCATCAATCTACATATACTAATGTTTCGTAAACCCTAACTAAGCGCACTCTCCTCTCCTATTCTCTATCGGTATTTCTTTGAGCACTCTCTCTCTCTCTACCCTCAATTTATATATACTAATATTTTTCACACTATGTAATATAATAATTCATAAATACAATAAAACCATATTTTTAAAATAAATTATTATTTAAATATGCTCATTTTGTTAAAAATTTTGAAGATCCGACACATTGGCCCATGAAATCGAACCGACCGAAAACCGAACCGAATTAATTCGGTTCGGTTTTGTTTGATTTTCATAAAAACGGTTCGGTTTTCGGTTTTGAAAAATACGATTTACGGTTATTTCGGTTTTCATATATACGATTCGGTTCGAACCGAACCGAACCGTTGCTCACCCCTATCATTGACGACATGTTTTTGACGAAATTCCTTTTATATATATGTTCGTAAAATTTTCGTCTTCCACATAAAGCTCCTTATCGTCCTATAACTCAGGCCACCTCCTTGATGAGCAGGCCTAACAACAAAGTCAGTGCTCGGACATCCGGTTGGAAAAAACTCTATATTTGGCAACGACCTTGAGAAAGTTTTTATATAAACATGCACTACCTTACATGTATGTCGCTACCCTTTGGCTATTCCTTGTCACGTTCGGATCCCATAATACGAAAGATCGGACAACACGATAATAGTTGACTTCGTATCAAGTGGGCTCCAGCTAAGCTCGATATGTTCATGATATCTATGGTCAATGTTGTGGCAAGTATAATCTGTTAGTTGTATGTGTGTTGTGTTCACACATACATGAGCTAGCAAAAACTCAACTCCCTTACAATAATTTTGACCGTTATGAACCCATTAAACTTGTAACATCAACTCATGTCCAGGTACAATGTACCACATGGTTTTTCATTTGAATTTTGTGACGTTCAGTATTTATTGGCTGGATTAAATTGTCTTCATTCTCCTTTATTTCCTAACCTTAAAGAAAAGCCTATATATTGAGGCCAATCTCAATACTTTGAACATACTGAAAATTACTACAAAACACTCTCTCGCTCTCTCGAATTCTTGTCACTCCGAAACTCTTTTGTTCTTGGTTTGTTGCTCTGGACAGAGCTAAGTCAGAGTCAATCTTCCCGAGTTATGTGCGACGACGGGATACCGGTAGAGCGGAGATTTTACCACTAGGAGCATCCGAAAAAGTCTGCACATAGACCCGGATTAACTCTTAGGACAGTGCTTCGTGCGCGACTTCCCCGGAGGCCGATAACTTTAACTTCTTTTATTTTGTTTGCAGATTTTTAGAAGAAAAATATCCAACAATCTAAGAGTTAGTCCCTCTTATCATGTCTTTCATTGTTTGCTTTAATTTCTTATGGAAAGATGAGAATTTTTTCTAAGTATCAAGGTGCCATATAGGATGATAACAAGCACTTAAGTGTGTATCCTGGCTTTGGTGCCTCTGCATTGAAATCGGTTTGTCTCTACATGTTTGCTTATATTATTCTGAGTCTCTGTCTGATCATGAGATTGGCAGTGTTTAAAGTTCCTGGAAACATTCTAATGATGGATTATTATTGCACCCAAAAATCATTAATTCCTTGGAACTATTCATGTCAAATTGCCTTTGATTTTCATTATACCATGTTTATTGTTTATCACATTACGTGATTCCGGTGCTTATATTTCCAAAACAATCTTTCTACGAGTCTGGAGGAGATGAGTTTTGCTAGAGAAGCGCCATTATGCTCACTGTGAGGTGTCGTACCGCATGCCATATATGGCTTCACTAGGATATGGAAGTTGAACTTTTGTGCTCACTTATATATATTACTATTATTTTAATACGATCAATTATTCTGATCCAGAAAGCTATTTTGTATATGAAAATTATGAATAAACCAAGAAGGGTTAATGTTTAGAAATATGAACCAAACTTGTGGTGATTTCATTATATGCTGAAATGTTATTGTCTCTCAACAATTTTCTCTATATGGATTTAACATTTCTTACAGGTAAGTTAAGACTGCTCTATTTAGCAGGTCCGTTTGTTTGCTGAGTAACAACAAAAAGAAAAAAAATCTTCGAGAGAATTATTAACTTTGAAGTAGAATGCAAACTGGAGACCTGACCTTAAATCTTAGTGTGCTGCCTCCTGGTAGATTATTCTTCTATTCAGAAATCAGAAGTAAAAAAGAAAGCACTTGCAATAGCAATACCTAATTCTAGTTATTATTACTCTCCCAAGATAGGTGTCTACTTGTCACTCGACCACTTCCTCATGTGATCCGTAGTGTCAAGGTCCACTGTAACGGATTTTAGTTTCTATATCACAAATATACACCATAATAAAAGCTATTTTTTGAATGCTTTAAATTATTGAGCACCTGATCGAACTCTTGTTCAATATTTAGAGGAAACAAAACGAGAAGATTATTCTTTTTTACAAACACACGGATCAAATAACGACCTTCTACTAGGTAGTAGATGTCTTTCTGATCTTTCTTGCCTTATTCATTGAGAACCCAAAAGCCCATTTGGCAAATCTTATTGTAACAAGCTTGTAGACACCTTCAGTATTGCAGATTTGTATTTGTTTTGATCTCTTTGACTTAACATATCTATTTTTGTAACATACCCATTGTCTGATAATTTTTCCCTCCTTTTGAAATATATTTTTAGGGCCTTATCTTCAGTGCAATTATATTTAACTTATGTTGGCATGTCATTTAATCATGATATCAAATAAAATAGTACATTAATGATCTAGTTAAGAAATTTGATGATGCACTCGTATTTTTACTATATGCGTGCATGTGTCTTCAATATCTTGGAAAGTTGTGGATTTGCTGAAATGTTTTGAATATTTGGACTTGCTGGTTGGAGTAAATATCTCAGTCTTAAAAGGTGAACACCCTGTTGAGTATTGGCTGTTGTTTGTATGACAAGAAATTTCTAGTCTCTCAAATGCACATTCACTTTGTTAATCAATGTAGAAAGGTTTTACATGGAACTATTCGCTACCAAATCAAACATGCAAGTGAATATTGTAAAGCATGGTACAACTATTTATCACATGGTATTATGTAGTTGCACAAATTACAAGATATATGGTGTTTTGTTTTATTAATTACTGATATGAAAGTGTATGAGCTAACATACATATAGGCTATGCTTGACATGATCTGGTATATATTTTCCTTTACTTGTTTGATAATTTCTCCAGTACTGTCATATTTTATAGCAAATTATTTTCTAATGTTGTTTGCAAACCTATAACAAATTAAGTATCATATATGAAAGAAAAAAAAAGTTTAAAAGGATTTGTTGTGGGATTAAGTTGTAAGCCCTTTCATTATATACTATTTTGCATAGCAATGTGAAGCTCGAAAAATTTGTGATGTTCTAGCAAAAAGACTATGTATCATTTAAATAACATGTGTCACAGCCTACGTAGAAGTCCCTTGAACTCAAGGGTACATGAAAACTATGTAGTAAAAGTTGGTTCATGGATATTTTGTTGTGGCACCTATTGAAAATTTTTTTAATCGTAAATTATGATTGTTCCTATGAAGCACTAAATGCTTGTGATATATATTAATTTATTTTTAATGTTGTGTATGTTAACCAATATTTTTTTTAGTCCTTTGGATTCTTCAAACAGGCCAAACGTTCACCAATTGAATGTTTTCAAATCTTCACATGTTTGAGCATTCAATGGTTCAAATTTAACAATCAAAAATCATATTCATGTCAGAATATATATAACAAGCATGAAATTGATTATCAAATGGAGAAATAGAAGGAGTAATAATAGTGCATTAAACTCAACATAATACCCCTTAGTGGATTTCAAATATGAAAAACATTCCTTTCTTAGTCTACTTTTAACACAGTACATCATTGACGTTTTGTCAAATATATGTTGTCTTCGAAATCCTGCAAGATTGAAACTATGTAGAAATACATTGTTGTGCAAGAATGAACAAATTTGTGCATCATACATTTTTTGTTAATATACAAACTAACCTCTATTTCTATCAAACTTGTAATTATTATTCTGTTGCCGGGACTTGAACCCGGGTCTCTCGGGTGAGAGCCGAGTATCCTAACCTCTATTTCTTGAAGACCGTATTATTAGAAATGTTTTACCTTTTTAGGAAAGAAGCAACATGTTAACGGTGATGGTAATATAAATTTATTTTTGTACTCTTCTATTCTTAACATGATCTTTGTAATGTTATCTCTTCAAGTCAGAAACATTAGAAGCCATGACTTGTTAGAAAATGTTCAGACATGCTTAGGGTGAAGGTAAGTAATACAAAGTTCTTTGTTCCATTATTCTAAACTTGATGTTTGTAAAACTCATTTTCTATATTCTTGGATACTAATGGATATTTAGTGAGAATAATAGGAAATGATATTTCTTCTGAAGTGTTATTACTAAAGACAAAATCAAGAAATACAAAATTGCTCCGATCAAGTGGAAAGATAATTTTTTACATTTACAATTCACATATTCTATTCATTTTCTGATTTTGTATGTTTAGTTGGACAAATATATATTGTTGAGTTAGTGAGCCAATTTTCTTGATTTTTGTATATATATATTATGATGATTTTAAATGATATTTTTTTGATTGGTTTGTATGTTCGAACCTTAAATGGCTATATTGTCACAATATTAGAATTTATAGTCAGAAAGAAATTACAATATTGTTCTATCACAAAAACATTGTCTTTTCCTATATTCTGTGACGCTATAATTCTTCTGACTCATTAAAACAATTTAGTCACAAGAAAATAGTTAGTGAAATTGTAAATTCCTTTAAATTTGAAGTTTTAAAAGTTGAGATTATTTTGGGTACAAGCCGAAAGGGTCATTCTGTCAACCGGGCGTAAATAGCCCTAAGCGACACGGTACTTAATCGTCCCCCTGTGGACCTCCGTTAGCTGGGAACCGAACCCTACAGCTAACCCAAGTTAATCAATACTTGATAAACTAAAGATTTTTTAAGGTTGATTAGCAAAATCACTTAAACTATTATTCTAGTACTTTAAACTGTCATTTTTGCAAACATGGCTAGTAAAGATAAATCTTTAGAGCCATGGATACTGTGACAGAGTCAAATAATTTTTGACTCACTATTCTAAGACTTATATCAGTAATTAGTAAAATCACATGAGTCTGATGTCACTAACTCTGATTTCTAAATCAGCCAAACCAGTTATTCAATTCCCAGTTATTCTATTCTATATAGTAATAGAAAGAATATTTTAAGGATATTCTAGGCTATAAATTGTATCATATTAGATACTCTTATGTCAGAGAAATGTCATTTAAATACAAACTGGGTAACTGATTCATATGACATCTAATCCATTTATGGATATATATATATATTTTTTACTCTATGGAAAGTTGTTATCTCTTGAGGTTTGTGTAACAAATCTATCATAGCTAAGACTATTATATAGTCTGAAATGTTATCTTCAGCCACATGCATCTTATACTGAAGCTAGTTGTATGGCTTAACATTTTATACTACATATTTTTGTACATGTTATTTGTTTTAAAATTATGCTAAAAGCATTATCTTGTGAACTCTAAGATGAACAGGTACATGCAGCTGCGTGTCAAGACATGTAAAGAGCCTTAAAAAACAAAATTATAGTTCTTGACTATAATGTCATAAAAGAACTTTACAGATCTCTTGGCGAAGAGTCTGTTTACTCTTGACGAAGAGTTTGTCTAGGACATTAATCCTAGAATCATCGAGGGGGATGGGGTTAAGCCCATAGTATAGTCACCAGCAGTGGCAACCCAACCGAGTCTGACTGAAGATCCCAAGAAGCCGGTTCAATGGGTAGAAACAAGCTGGACTAGATGACTATTATGGAACACTGACCTGAGAATAAATTCTCTTTCACTACCAAAATAAGTCATATCAGCGACGAATTTAGCAACTCCAAGATAGAACGTCGCTAATTTTTGGTAGTTTAGCGACGTTTTACTAATACGTCGTTGTTAGTCGCCAACAACGACTAATAGCGACGTCTAGCGACTACAGTTTATTAAATAGGAACCTGCGTCGCAAGTTCGTCGGTACACATCGCTGATGTAGCGACGCGTAGCGACGCAATTTAAGCGGCGTCGCCGTTTATTAAATGTCAGCGACGTCCTTTTCGTACGTCGCTAAATGTTTCATATAGGCTGCGAGGGTTTCCTTTTCGATCATTCATAAATTCCCCCCCCAATTTTTTGTGCGCTCCTCCTCCGCGGCGCTCCTCCGACGATTTTTCTCCTCCGGCCTCCTCCTCCACGGCGCTCCTCCGGCGATCTCCCTCCTCTGACCTCCTCCTCCTCCTCAGGTAGCTCCCCTATCTCTCTTTCTCTCTCTCTCTCTCTCTCACACACACACACTCCCCTGTCCCCGCCGCCCCGGCTCCGACGCTTTCCAGTTTCTCCTCGTCTTCTAGCTCTCTCTCTCGCTTCTAGTTCGTGTCCACGAGAGCGTGGACTCGCCGCATGAGCAGCAGTGTGACACCTATTTTGTTGGTTTGGACACGTCGTGTCCCACTGTGTGGACACGAGTCTCACAGTGTGACACCTATATACTGATACGGGGAGTTTTTTGGGCATATCAACTGCCAATTTGATATTTTGCTTGGATTCGAATTCCAATTTAGGGTTCGAGCCATATTTACTGATACTGGGAGTTTTTTTTGGCATTTTTAGCGTTTTGAAATGATGAATAAATTGACTAATAATTATTATCGACTTGTTGAACCCAAAAAATTGAATCCTTTAAGTACCTGTTTCAAGTCCAACTTGTCCATAGTGATCGATATTCTATAAAATTTCAGCTATGTCACGAAGGATGGATACTAATCGCAACCCGACTCCCTTTTTTTTTCTTTGACGGCATAGCTCTGCCCAAACAATCGCATAAATTTCTCCTCGTCGTACGAAATTGGCACATATTTTTTCTATTTTCCAAATCGTTGTCGTTGGTAGCATAATTGCTTGTAGCAAAAACAACATTATAGCAGAAACAACTAATCGTACCAATTTGATGTCCTCCAAACATTACAATACATAGAATATCAACACATTATCAATATGGTACGATATGGGCGTGTCATGGAAGGGTTCGGATATGCGTACGGGCGGACAACAATCGTGCAGTCTCACTACCAAGTATAGTTGAGAAGCATATATCAGAATCGTTACAAGATCTTATCAAAAATGGGTTAAATACAAATACGATGATATAATTACTAAATAAAATAATTAAGCATGGAAATGGTGGTACCGAGAGGGTGCCAGTGTTGATATAGGTGCAATGACAATGATAAAATACCGTAAGGACGTGCGACGTCCCACCCACGATCCCACAACATCAGAGGTTTGATGGTTTGTATTAATCAACGGTACTATGTATACTGCCCCTCTTTAACATTATACTATGTATACTGTTAACACATAACCCCCTGGACACCAATACTGTAAGCTTGAGCTTGGCTTGATTAGAATTAATCGAGCTCGAGCTTGATAAGTTTTTCATTTTGGAGTTTGAGCTTGGTATCGGGAAATATGAGTTTGGTATCGAAAAATATGAGTTTGGAAAAATATGGATCCATGATTTGGTGCAGCAGCAGCTGCTTCTTATACTCAAAACTGATGTGGTTAGCCATTGGCCTTAATTTTTAGTTCATGTTCTATAAGAAATTTGCATTAATCAAAACTGATGTGATCATGACATTGGGGGTCTGATTTTGAGCTGTGTGAGGAGGAGGAGTGTGTCTGGGTTTTGAATTACATTGGGGTCTGATTTAGGCTTAAATGATCATATCGGTTTGTTGAGTATTGACTTTCTATATATTTGGATTGTTGTTCATTTGTTGTTCATTCGTGGATTCTCTACATTCGTGGATTCTCTATATTATTATAAGCTGGGTTTGGAAGTAACTGTCCCATTAATCTGATTTTGAATTACATGTACCAGCCAGATACAGTCCCTGCAGCCATTCGACTGGTGAGACAGAAATCTATATACGACATTTGCTATAAGGAATTTGCATTAATGTACGGTACGACATCGTGATCAGGACATAGTCCCTGCAGCCATTCGACTGGCGAGGCAGAAACTATGTATCCGTAGATAAAGTTGACTGTCCTCCGACCCCCATCACTCGGCAATGATGATACGACAACCTAACACTACATCTTTTAGTAGTAGATAATGTCTTAGTATTACATTTTGTGGGTTCATCTTATTGATTCTGTTACATCCTTCAGATACTAGATTCGATAAGAACATATACTACATCATATGTACAGAACATAGATGATTCACACTAATGTATGCTAGACTGAATTTTGTGTTGCGTTCTGAGCCATTCGTCTCCACACTTGGCAATTAAGCATGTGAAATATATCGTTAAAAAATATAAAATTTTGGGGTTTTTTTCTGCGCTATTCTTCACTTTCTGCAGTAATTATCTTAAAATGGATATGAATTACTATCTGCGGAACCATTTGTGGATGTACAATCGTCATCCTGATGAATTACTATCTGTGTCAATCTTTGCAAAATTATCTTAAAATGGATATGAATTACTATCTGCGGAACCGTTTGTGGATGTACAATCGTCATCCTGATGACATGTGCGGTGTGTGGGATGAATTTATACAGGGTGTGCAATAGTTCCTGCAGTTTGCCAAGGCGTTCCCTCAGTACATGGACCGTACAAAAATTAAGTGTCCATGTGTGAGATGTCGCAACTTGAAATATTATTCGGAAGTGGATGTGACATATCATTTGTATTCGAGGGATTTCATGCCAAATTATTATCAGTGGACCGCACACGAAGAACTTGTGCCTTTAGCCTCCGAGCCGGAGCCTTATGTGGAGCCTTATGTAGATGTCCACGAGCATGCTGATTACGACAAAGGGTGGACGAACATGGTTTTCGATACTGCGGGGCCTAGTTTCGATCCGAACAATCAATATGCAGCTGAGGAGGCACCGAATGCCGATGCTGCAAAGTTCATAGAGTTGCTGGAGAATGCAATGACTCCTTTATATCCTGGTTGTGATGACCATTCACCGTTGGAGGTGATTACAAGATTTATGAGCATAAAATCAGATTTTAACATGTCTCAAGAATGCTACAACCAAATCCTGGAGTTAATTAAAAATATATTGCCGGAGGGCGGCAAGTTACCTAAAGACTTCTACCGATCCAAGAGAATGGTAAGATCGCTCAGGATGGGGTATGAAAAAATTGATGCATGTCGCAACGAATGCATGTTGTACTATAAGGACGACAAGGATGAAGACGCCTGCAAATTTTGTGGTGCCGATCGCTTCAAGGCAACTAGTACAACAAGGACTTCTGGTGCATGCAAGCCAACAGATTCGATGTACTATTTTTCTTTGACGCCGCGGTTGCAGAGGTTGTTTATGGCAAAGGAGAAGCTGATAATATGAGTTGGCACAAGCGGGAACAAATAGATGGAGTATTGGATCATCCATCCGACGGGAAAGCATGGAAGCACTTTGATCGAGTGTATCCCGATTTTGCTTTGGAGCCGCGTAATGTCAGATTATGGCTTTCCTCCGACGGTTTTACCACATTTGGACTTTCGGGCTTACAATATTCTTGTTGGCCTGTGATTGTTACTCCGTACAACTGGCCGCCTTGGATGTGTATGAAGACTCCTTACATGTTCCAAACCGTTATTATTCCAGGTCCGAAGAACACGAAGAGGAACATCGATGTGTACTTACAGCCCTTGGTAGATGAGCTGAATCAGTTGTGGGAAGTAGGTGCAACCACATATGATGTTTCCAGAAAGTAGAACTTTCAGATGAGGGCCGCACTAATATGGACCATCAATGATTTTTCGGCCTATGGAATGTTATCGGGTTAGAGCACCCATGGTCGTCTCGCATGTCCGTATTGCATGGATCGCACTAAGGCTTTCAATTTGAAATACGGAGGAAAACCGTGCTTCTTCGATTGTCATCGACAGTTCCTGCCAAAGGATCATCCGTACCGGAGGAAACGGAATGCTTTTCGTGCTGGCGTGGTAGAGAAGTCCAGTCCACCGCCACGGTGGTCCGGGGATACGATATGAGAGGAAGTTAAAGAATTGTCAAGTGCTATTGAAGAGCCTACAGCGGGGTACAAGTGTGATGGATTTGGCCGCGCTCACAACTGGACGAAGAGGAGTATATTCTGGGACCTACCATATTGGAGTGACCATCTGCTCAGACATAACCTGGATGTCATACATATCGAGAAGAATGTATTTGACAATATAATAAATACTGTGATGGACGTAAAGGGGAAGACGAAAGACAATCCCAAGGCCAGGTTGGACTTAGAAGAAATATGCAGACATCCAGAGTTACATTTGATAAAGGAAGGCAGTGGGAAGTATAAGCAGCCCAGGGCCATTTTCTCACTGGACAAGGAGGACAAAGGTAAACTTTGTAGGTGGATCCAGGGCCTAAAATTTTCAGACGGGTACGTATCGAATTTGAGAAGATGTGTTGACCCGAAGGAGAACAAACTACAGGATATGAAGAGCCACGACTGTCATATTTTTACAGAGAGGTTAATCCCGATTGCATTTCGGGAATTCTTACCTCAGGTCGTTTGGGATCCATTGACAGAGCTTAGCATATTCTTCATAGATCTTTGTTCTTCTAAGTTGCTCGTCGATCGGCTTAAAAAGCAGGAGAAGGACATTGCAGTAACATTGTGTAAGCTTGAGAGGGTGTTCCCTCCTGGATTCTTCGACTCTATGGAGCATTTGCCAATTCACTATGAGGCACGTGTTGGTAGGCCCGTCGGTTATCGGTAGATGTACCCGTTCGAGCGCCATTTAAACCACCTGAAGAGGAAGGTAAAAAATAAGGTACGAGTCGAGGGTTCTATTTGTGAAGCATATGTCCTTGAGGAGATTACAAACTTTTGTTCAATGTATTTCAAGCCTCATGTTGCTACAAATAGAACAAGAGATCCGAGGAACGACGATGGAGATATAGAATATAATGATGCATTATTGAAAGTCTTCAATGCTCTTGGAAAGCCTTCTGGAAAACTGAAAAAGAGATATTTGAATGATGAGGAACTAAAGGCTGCCCAGTTATATATATTACTCAACTGCGAGGAGGATGAAGTGGAAAAGCTAGAGTGGTAAGTGAAAATCTTCAACGTTCAAGTCATCTATTTGTTGATTACATTATTATAATTTAACGAGTATATCCCGATATTTATTGGTTTTCAGCAAATTTAATGATGAGGTGAGGTCAAGTAGACCATACATTGCAGATGAAGAAGTAGAAGAAGAAATGAGACTTCATTTCTCGTCTTGGTTGAATGCATATGTACGTAAGAAGCTAGTTAGAATCTTCCTCCATTTGTATTTGCACAAGAAATAACTTAACATTGAACTTAATTTTGTATCTTCTCGTGTTTAGGTCGATCGTCCGGACGTCATCCTTGAGAATGAATCTATTAGAACTCTTGCCAAGGGACCAATTTATGCCATCAAAATATGGCCAAGTTATTGCGTGAATGGGTTTAAGTTCAAGTCAACAAATGCTCCCATCAGAGATAGCTTCCTGGATCTTAATTCCACAAAAAACAGTTGCTTGTGTATCAAATCTACAAACTACAAAGATGTCACTCCAGGCAATGATTTCTATGGCGTCTTACGGGAGATCGTGGAATTGACGTACAACTATGGCATAGAGCCTGCCAAGATCGTGTTGTTCAAAGTTGATTGGTTCGATCCGATACAAGATCAAGGATGGAAAATTGACAAGCATGGTCTTGTGGATATTAACTACCGTCGTCGATACCAAGGATACGAACCATTTATCCTAGCAAGTCAAGCTCAACTCGTATATTTTACAACATATCCTAGACGGAGAACAACGAGGTACGACTGGTGGGCAGTATGCAAGACTAAAGCCAGATATACCTATGACGTCGACGAAGTGGCTTATCAGGAGGACGAGCTGCCTCTTGTACCAAATATAGTTGATGTCGACTCAGCAGAAGTTCCCCATTCAATATCTACTTATGTAGAAGAGGTACAAGTATCCGAAGGGGAAGACGAAGGAGATGCTAGTGACGATGAAGAGGAAGAGGAAGAGGATGAGAAGGAGGGGGAGGCAAACGAAGAAGATAAATTTTTAGAGGATGATTGAGAAACTGTGATTTTAATGTATTCATATTTCTGTAATCTTAAATTATGAACAATGATAATTTTTATTAGTATTCAGATTTTTGAAAACTTAAATTATGAACTCCAATGTATGCAGATATTTCTAAACTGTCATTGTATTTATTTATATTTTTAATCATATATTATTATCAGCATGGCAGGACGACGCGGAGGCACCTCAGGACGACGCAAAGATAGGTCAGGACGAGCCGTGTCCTTAGGTGGACAGAGAGCTCCGTTACCAGATAATGGCTCCGGACCATCGTCTGACCCGAGAACTCCATTGTACCATACGGTCGCAGGTCCGGGTGGCAGTACACCTGCGACGAGCAGTTCCAGACTTGCTGATACTCCTTCCCCTAGCCTTCCTACCGCTGACAGCAGCATGGCGGGTGGGGAGCAGGTGGAGGAGGTAGTCCCTACTCCGGCCCGGGCGGATCCATACCAGAGCGACCCTCCATGCGCACCTCAGGACGAGACGAGGATGGAGATTTGGGCCGACGGTCCTACGAAGTAAGTTAAATGAATATATATATATATATTTATGCATGTCTATATATATATATATATATATATATATATATATATATATATATATATATATATTAATACGTCGGTTATCGTTGTATACAGATATCGTCCCTCGTCGGTACAGAGGGCGTTGGGCTCCTTTCTAAGGTCCAACTATGGGGGTCCGTGGATCAACTACTCGGATGCCTCGGAAGAGAGGAAGGCATTCTGGTTCGCCCACTTCAAGGTAATTAAAGATAGTTAATTTAGTATCATTAATATAATTTTAAGCATTTTTTAGAACTTATTATTTTAATTTGTAATTCTTGTATAGGATATATTTTTATCCACCACACCGGGCCGAGCAGATTGAGAGGCAGTTTCCTGCCGTCGCCGCCAAGTTGATCTGTGATGCAATTGACGATCAGAAAACTCGTCAGCGCTCCGAAAAGCCGATTGCTGGTTGGATCACGCCTGACCAGTGGACCACGATGAGGGCTCGATTTGAGGAGCCCCGGTACAGAGAGCGGTCGGAGAAGGCGAAGGCGGCTACGACGAGGGCCGAAAAGTGGTGTGGTGGATCGATTCCTATGACGGAGCATTTCCGTCGTCTGGTATGTAATTTATTGCAATATATAAGATTTTATTGATAGTAGAAGTATATAATTTTCTATTTTAGTAAAATATAAAATATAACAAACACGCATGTACAGAGGGGTGAGGACGCAAACATGGTGACCGTCTTTCTGGCCACCCATCGGAAGGACGAGAAGCTCATCGACGACCGGGCTACTCAGAGCTATGTAAGTTCTAATTTAGATTTCGTTAATTTTTAACACAACTTGAAGAATATACAGATAACCATATAGTTAATAATAATTAAATACTTTAGACGTTTATTAGGCTAATTTAGGTAAGTACTGATTTATAGAGATGCACAATGATTTCTAGGACGAGTTTGTTAGGCTACTTGAGCGTGCGAGTGCTAGTGCACCGGCAGAGGGAGGGGTTGGTACATCGCAGCCCTCTCCGTCTCAGTCGGAGGACGAACTCTGAAAGACCGTCGTTGGTGGTCTTCATAGAGGTACGTACTACGGTACAGGGTCCTACGGCGCATTTGTTGCGATGCAGGCATCCAGGGCTCCCTCTGCCAGTGCGCATTCATAGCCATCACAGGCCGAGTCATTCCGAGTCGAGGATACCATTGCCCGCCAGATTGCTGAGCTGCGCGACGATATGCTGAGGAGGATTTCTGAGCAGCCAGGGTCTCAGGCGCAAGGGGACGCTGCATCGGTTACCGCACGCTTTGACGAGCTCGAGCGCACCGGGAGGGTCGTACAGGGGACGCAGGAGTCCATTTACGGCACCGTTACTAGGATAGCGGCTTGTATGGAGCAATGCATCGCCAGACTGCTAGCCCTAGAGGAGACGCGAACGCACCCATCTCCAGCGGTTATACTGCCTCTTTCTCCAGCGGTTATACTGCCTCCTTCTACAGCGGTTGCATTGCCTCCTCCTTCATCGTCGTCGGTGGTTCTTACACCGGAGCAGTATGCTTACCTTCTTTCCAGGAGCGGTGATGCTCCTCCTGATCAGCCGTAGTCGACATATATATATATTGTTGTGTGATGGCCCATTGTTGGGTCTTTTATGTGTTTATACATACATTATTCTTATGTGGAGCATTATGTTTGACATTATTGTTAACATTTTTCATATATCTGTGTTGATTGATGAGATTGTGTTTCAAACGTGTTCGTGATTGTGTATCTGTGTTGTTTGATACTTTGTGTTCGTGATGCTTTAGGTGCTGCTGCAAATGCTGCAGGTACTGCTGCAAATGCTGTATTTTTTTTATTTTTTTTCCAAATTTAGCGACGTTCAACGACGTTTAGCGACGTCCAGCGACAAAAGTTAACGTCGCTAAGTAAGTATCGGAACGTCGCTAACTGTGATACACACCGTCGCTGATCGTCACTAAACGTCGCTACATACGACGTCGCTAAACGTCGCTATGTGTCGGCACTATAGCGACGTAAAAACGTCGCAGAACGTCGCCATTTGGCTCTCAAGCCAGGTCAGCATCGATGTATGTAAAGTCGCTAAACGTCGCTAGGTAACGTCGACAACTGCAGTCGTTTTACGTCGCTGGTAGTCGCTGAATTAGCGACGCGAATGCGTCGCTAAATGTCGTCGCAATAGCGACGTATTGCGATGTAGTGTTGTTTAGTGACTAGGTAAATCGCGACTACGTCCAAACGTCGCTAAATACGTCGCTAATTGAATTTAGCGGCGTATTTTCCCTAATTAGCGACGTCCTGCGACGTCGCTGATTTGACAGATTTTAGTAGTGTTTAAAATAAAATCCCAGGAGGCTGTACATGTGTACATTCATACCCCATCCCTATGGTGACAGTGTTCCTTTTGTGATATGGATAGGTTGAGTTTAAACTCTTAATAAGTCCAAGCATGATATGCAGGGTTGATTCCTATCACCAACCCTTAAGGACTTACCTATATGAGAGGTCGTGAGGGCCGCGACTATAGGATAGGGCGATCCTAGACAACTCTCATAAATGTGTAAAAGTGCACATGGCTAACCAAACGCGCCACCCGATAGACCCAAGTACCTCTAGCGTACTATATGTGCTGTTTTCGAGTCTGGTTCAAGAAGACTGATTCAAGACATAGTCCATTAAGCTCTTCTTCAGACAAAAACAATAGTCACTACGTGAGATTCAAGGCTGTAGTCCATCTCATTTATGCATAGTATACAACTGCCCAGACATTCTCTTATTCTTGTCTTACTTTACTTCGGGATTTGACCTTTTGGGGGGAATTGTTAGTTGTATGTGTGTTGTGTTCACACACACATGAGCTAGCAAGCTCAACTCCCTTACAATAATTTTGACCGTTATGAACCCATTAAACTTGTAACATCAACTCATGTCCAGGTACAATGTACCACATGGTTTTTCATTTGAATTTTGTAACGTTCAGTATTTATTGGCTGGATTAAATTGTCTTCATTCTCCTTTATTTCCTAACCTTAAAGAAAAGCCTATATATTGAGGTCAATCTCAATACTTTGAACATACTGAAAATTACTACAAAACACTCTCTCGCTCGCTCTCTCGAATTCTTGTCACTCCGAAACTCTTTTGTTCTTGGTTTGTTGCTCTGGGCAGAACTAAGTCAGGGTCAATTTTTTCGAGTTATGTGCGACGACGGGATACCGGTAGAGCGGGAGTTTTACCACTAGGAGCATCCGGAAAAGTCTGCACATAGACCCGGATTATCTCTTAGGGCAGTGCTTGGTGCACGACTTCCCCGGAGGCCGGTAACTTTAACTTCTTTTATTTTGTTTGCAGATTTTAGAGAAAAAATATCCAACATAATCTATGATTGGTCTATTAATTATATATCTTAATTCGCATAAGTAAATGTAACAAAAATTAATGCCTGAACAGAATATAGTAAGATAGAAAACTAATTTACGTACTATTATTATCATCGTTCGTTACAAAAGTCTAAAATATCTGTTACTCTAGTCGTTACAAAAGTATAGCCTAGTTGGAATACTAAGTTATGTACTATTGATCTTGAGTTAAACTCTTTTATGCTCCCATTTAAATATTCCTTTTATCTTTCTTTCTTTTCCCCTTCCTAATTAAAATATTGCCAGAATATTGTTTTTCTGTATATAATGCTAAAGCTTAAGTTCTTGTAAGCAGTGTTGTCAGAATCGGACCGGACTGGCAGTCCGATCGGTTTTGACAAAAAAGTCGGTCCGGTCTGATGTGAACCAGAATTTTTTAAGAATCGTCGATTTTTTTTCATAACCAGGTTTAACCGGTGAACCGGCCGAACCGGCTCGCAATTGAACCGGCAATTTTAGTTTTTTTTGAAATAAAAAAACTCAAAAAATTTTATTGTGTGAGATTTGGACCATTTGGTTCTTGATTTGGTTTTTGATAGACTTTATAGTTATAAATTAAACCAAACCAAATATACTAAGAACCAACCCAAGAAGTAAATATGGATATGTTATCTATTTGATCCAAACCAAACCAAGTCTATTTGAATCTCGGTTGAACCTGGTTGAACCAAGTTGAACCCCGGTCCGACCTATACAAGAAAAAACCGGTTCAATCATCGGTCCAATTTTTAAAACATTGCTTGTAAGTCATATAAGCAAAGTTAATTGATAGATCTAGTTGAGTAGGAAAATACAAAGAAAGG